>CAUYRH010064027.1:0-28680 GCA_963574655.1 Perodicticus potto
AACAAAAAAAAAAAAAAAAAAAAAAAAACCAGTATTCATCAATAAGGTAGGCTCATTGTAAAAATGGAAACTATGCAGAAGTTAAGTTAGATGGTATGCATGTATTATTTCAGAATGAGTCCTAAATGTGTTCCATGGCCAGGCGAAGACTTTGAGTGACTTTTATCGCCCTGCCTTTCTTTCCTGTTCCTGTATGGTCCCCTTCACTATTTAAATTTTCATATTTCTGCCTTCTATCTCTGTCCTTTGGCTGGAGAGATAAAGCAGTAAGAGAGGGTAGAGAGGGATAAGAAGAAACCATAATAATGGCACGTGAACATGAAAAGTTTTGAATTTGAAATTTATCACAGGTCCCCACAAAACCAGTAATCCGGATAGGTGTGTACTTGAATATTGTCTGTAATTCAGGCCAAGGCAATATCTGTTTGGACCAGCATGTTTTCAACTGACCACTCTGGCAATTTGGAAGTTGATTGGTTTCAACTAGGTAAACCTGGTTCATGCTGACTTGACCAGTTTTAGGAGGATGAGTATTATTTTTTCAGTGTGAAAAGAAGTCTTATCAGAGATACATGCTAAAATCTGCTGATATGTGTGTTATGGCAGCTACTAGGTGCCATTTTAGAATGTTTCCACAGTAACTTCCTCCTGGGAACTATTTCTAGATAGACTAATTTCATAATAGTTAATTTCTTTAGTGATGATATCTTTAAGGCTTTTTTAACTTACTAGCTATTGATAAATTTATTCATCATTGTGTAACTGAAAAAATGTGGTACTTAAGAAAGACAATGGTATGAATGGCTAATATGACAGAATATGATGTAACATGGAAAAATAACTACAAACTAGAAAGACTAAACCAAGCAACTGGCTTGAGATTTCTAAGAACTAAATAAAATTAATTGAGAATAAAGACCAATAATTTGTAGCTTGGTACTAGCAAAGTGCTAAGTAGGAAAAGATTAAAAATGTTTTTAGTGATAGATTTGTACCCTCAATGGTATTCTTGTTGAAAGAAGTCTGAGGGTCTCTTAAGATATGTTTTACAGGGTGGTACCCATAGCTCAGTGGGTAGGGCACTGGCCACATACACCAAGGCTGGCGGGTTCGAACCTGGCCCTGGCCAGCTAAAAAAACCAACAATGACAACTGCAACAAAAAGTAGCCAGGCGTTGTGGCAGGCGCCTGTAGTCCCAGCTGCTTGGGAGGCTGAGGCAAGAGAATCGCTTAAGCCCAAGAGTTGGAGGTTGCTGTGAGCTGTGACGCTAAGGCACTCTACCCAGGGTGACAGCTTGAGACTCTGTCTTGGAAAAAAGGTATGTTTTACAACAAATATGTAAATGAAAGTAATTCTCACCACTTGATATTTAACTGTAGTTAACATGCAAATAATTCATAACATTTTAATAGATAGCTGAACTGCTTTTCTATTTTTTTTTTGCTTTAAATAGTCATGTATTTTTATTTTCTTTTATTATAAATTAATATGAGGGTACAGATGTTTAGGTTATATTGTTTTCGATCCTAAGGTAAAGTTCAAGTTGTAGTGGAGCCCTTCACCCAGGGGCGTGCTGTACACATTATGCACCTTAGTGAGATCCCGCTTTTCTTTCTAGACTTTCTTACTAATAGTAAGCCTTAGCTTGACTTTAGGTGTAATGAATTCTTCTTTAGTAAGCAGTATTTGATCCAACGATGCCAGTAAACGCAATATCCCGAGATGCCTGTTAGACACACGATTAACTTGTTAAAGGACATAAATTGAGGGTTTTGTCTGAATTCAGAAATTTTCAAATTATTTGGATGTAACTTTTTTGGTCCAACTCTTAGTTAGCCACCCCTGCAAATAAATTAGCATATCTGAAGAAATATTGTTATAATTGTGTTGGCATTAGTGGTCTTTCAACTTTGCAATTGTTTTGATGAACCTAATTTACAACTTGTGGATGCCAAAACTGTACCCCAAATAAATACATGTTAACATTTTGCCTTTAGCCAATAAGAAGAAAGAGAAAGAACGCCCAGAGATCTCTCTTCCTTCAGACTTTGAGCATACGATTCATGTGGGGTTTGATGCAGTCACCGGGGAATTCACTGTAAGTAAGCTCCTTATTTTGTTTTGTAAGCCGTGAAAGAATTCCTTCATGGAAATAGGTTTCAAGCAAGAATTGCCATGTCCCAAAATATCAGATGATATTTTTGATAATTTCAGATAAGATGTAACTTTCAGTCATAGATGCAAAGAGAGAGTGGCAGCAACAATGGCAAATTTATTTTGTCTGTCTTAAATAAAATGTCTAATCACTGTACTGTCTTCAACTGGGTTGAAAGTATTAACTTACTTTGACACAGAAAATGTAGTCCTGATAGAGACCCTGCATGAGCTTATTCTTTTTCATGTAAAGTGAATCGGAGAATCATGTACCCAACTTGGCCAGTGAAGACAATCCATCTGAATAATTCAGGCTTTACATTGAAACCTGGATTACCCAGATCAGCTAACTACACTAACCAAAAATCTCTGTAAAACTGACCTGCTCTCCCTTTTGATTTCATGAACACTGTTTACTTTTATGATTATTAATATATTTAGTGCTTAAATAGCACAAAATCTCAGATCTATGACATTTAATACTTTTTTAAAAAGATCAGGTGTCTTTTGTTTCAGATGGATATGATTAGAAATATGTCTCAAGGAAGGCCAATTACCATTTTCCGCACTAATAAGGAACTCTATCAAAATGTGCATTCTTTGCAGTGAGCTGTGATGCCACGGCACTCTACCCAGGGCGATAGCTTAAGGCTTTGTCTCAAAAAAAAAAAAAATGTACATTCTGAAATAAGGAGTAATTTTGAATGCATTTAGAAAAAAATCTTTAGTAGAACTATCACCGTCAATTTTTGGCTCATTAAACCAGAGAGAAATTTAGATAGTAAATAGTTGAATTTCTTATTTAATAGCATGATGGTTAGTGAGTAGACCAGGTTATAATGATTAAGCAGAAAAAAAGAAGGAGCAAATTAATCTGATGTGGAGAAGCAAACCATGTTGCTAAATTGACAGTCTAAGTATCATATTTTTTCCTACTTCAGAAAGTAAGCAGTGTGAGAATGAAATTGAAACTGAGTAAATATCTTGGTCTGGTAAAGTGGTGTGTACTGATAATTTCTGCGCTCTCAGTAGCAAGCAGAAGAGAACGTTAAGAAATATTGACACTGATAAAGTGGAGATAGGTAAGATATAATGAATTTCATTATTGGCATCAGAGGCAGGCATTCTGGAAAACGGCCTTGAGTTTGAGCCCAGCCTTTACTATATTTCCAGAATATTCTCTTAGCTACACTATTCTAAACTACACTTAGAAGCTATAAACTCACTATTACTACTACCACCACCATTTTCACTACCAGAAAGACAGTAATTTCTATAACCTGAAAAATTTTATAGTGTAAAAATGTCACAAAGAGATTATAGCTATTCTTTCTGACATTTGATAAAAGAAAACCTCTTAAACACTATAAAAGTTTTGTCTAATGATGCTTCCCTTTTTTATTTTAAGAACTTTATCTTTCCAGTTTTGACCTTTTCATTTTATCTGTGCTACTCTTCTGTTTAAATTTCTCTTATGTTTCATTGTTGCCATTCCATATTTTTCTTTTCCCTTTTTCTTTTATTGAGGTTTTTTTGTTTGTTCATTTGCTGATGTGAGAGTTTTTTCCTCCACTTAGCTCATGTGACATTCTGGTTCATTTCCCATGTCTTATTCTTTTCACTTTTCTAACGTACTTAATTATCTTATGATACAATATCTCTCTCTACCTCTTTCTCTGTCCTTTTGGGATTCTGAATGGAAATGAAAGAAAGAGAATCACCACCATCTTGCTGACTGCAACCCCAGTCCTTTTCACTTTGCTGTCAGTTAGAATCCAAAGAACCAATCGGAGTGGGGTGGAGCAGGGTATGTGATGGGCAGTCTTTCCAATGATAAGAAAAAATGCAGGATACAATGGAACCAAACCAAACAAATACCTCCCCCCCCCAAAAAAAAGCCCCCAATTTGAAATAAAACAGCTATTTGGAAGCAATCAATTGTTAGAAATTCATTGAATGCATAGAAAGACACAGGCTAGGTTTGGAAATCAGAAGTACTTAATTGTCATCTTGATTATCTTTTGTATCTACTGTCCACACATTATTTTTAAAGATGCCAAATTCTTTTTTTTTTTTTTTTACTATTTTAACCTATGATTTACATTTACTATGTTATTATGTTTATTAAGTTTAAAAATGCCAAATGATAATAAGTTTCTAAGAAGGATAGGATTTAGAATTGGGTCCTACTTGCCACAGTGTCACTAATTCACTGTGTGTTGGGGGGGATCATATTGCTGGATTTGATGTTGTGGTTGTTGAGCTTGAATTTTGAGCAATTTGTTGAACTATCTAATCCAGTTATCTTACAAGGGCTTTTATTTTCAATGCTTGGACACTGATTTGGTGTGTTGCTTGGTGATTACTCTATGGCTAATGGCCCATATAACCCTGTACAACCTGGTCATGCCCTTGGACCCTGAAGCTAAAAGTAGGCTGGGAGGTGAGATTTTTGGTATTCAATTATTACAAGTCCTTACCCTTTATATTGCCATTTTTGTCCCAAATACTTCAGAACTCCCCTTTCCAGACCTCTAGACCTGTGACGGTCGCTTCAAGTCAATCAGAGGGAAAAATGGTATGAGTGATATAAATTATCATTTCTTATAAGATAAATGCTTGGCCTGTTATATCATGCTGCCATTCTCCTGGGCTACACTGGACAATCCCCAGCTTGATGTACATCTAGTTGTTATTGTATACATGGTCAGGCATTGATATGTGCTCCTCCTGCTTCTGATGCTCAAACTCCTAGGTCTCTAACTTTGAAGATTAGTGCCTCAATTGGGAGTAATCAGATGGCTTTCTGATTATGTGCCCTTGCGGCATACGTTCAAATTTTAAGTGTCAGGTTTTCTGGATAAATGGGTTTACCTAACTTAGAATAAAGAAATTATGTCAGCAGTGTAGTCATGGTAAGTATAGTTGTCTAGAGGATTTTCTGCAATTGACAGCACTTTTCCCTGCTGTCTAGTGATCACAAAACTATTTATCACAAAAGTTTAGAAGTGCCATAGGAATGTATAAGTGCACATATTTTAAGGAGTATGGTAAAGATCATGCCAGTGATGTCTGCTCTAGTGGTTATGTGCAATGCCTACCTCAATTTGTAACACTTAATAACTCCTTTGGCCATTACAGTATTAACCAAATGCTATTAATTGCACTTAGAATTAGAACTGGGATCATGCATGGGCTCCTGAGTTCAAATTTTTTGGCTTAAGGCTTTAGCATCAAATTGCGTGATGAATGCATGTAAAAGTGTTGTTTTACTGTGCTTGGAGTAACCCCAAATGCCAGGAATCAAGGACGCATATCCCAAATCAAGCCAGTTAGGTCAAAGCATGTTTTTGTAGCATTTGTGATATCTTTATTTGGAGAAAGCTGTTAATCTTATATCTGATCTTATTTTATGGGGAGTGGGATTTTGGAACTGCGGCACTAAAATGGAAATTATTCATATATGCTTTGAAATAGAATGGTTTCCCTTTCCCTGATCTAAATGTCTAAGAAATGTAAAGATAGAGTCTGGCTGTGTGGAAACATACTTTATCTAGTTTTTTGTAAGCCAGCCATGACTTCAGCCACAAAGTAGGAAAGAACATATCAATGAGAAAAAAAATATTCAGCATTACCATATAGCCATCCTTTGAATTTTAGCCACACACACACTTTCAATGTGAAACTGAAACTAGTTAACCAGAATTGGGAACTGAAATTTGTAAGTTCATCGCATGGCCATTGGCTACTTGTGATCGCCCAGTTACGAAAGCAGCTTACAAATTATTGCCAAAGCTTTTCGTGATGCCATCCTTCTTGCCTCCAAATTCATGTTTCTGCCTATTAGTAATTTTTCCAGGCTCTTACTGGCAGCTCTTATTACATATTTACGGAGGAAGCATCTGGCCCAAAGTGGAATTGTACATCCCAACTTTGGTGGAACATTGTCGTTTTCTCTGTTCTCTTAAATCTGTTGTCCTGTAGCGTGTCCTGTCCCTGATTAAGTTAATACCTCCCTATTTTCATAAACCGCCCCACTTTAGAAGGGAACCCCCCTCCCCATCCAGACCCATTGATTTCATCTCCTCCCACCTTCTAAGTTGTCCCCCATTCTGTTTTAACTTTCTTTTCTTTCTTTATTTACGTCCATTACAGCCAGATCTCTATGGCTCACAGATGTGCCCAGGGAAGCTCCCAGAGGTGCGTCACAGGCCCAAAAGAAGCTTGCATCAAAGTGCTTCTTTGAGATGTCATAGCACTGCAGCAGCAGGTTCATGTGTGTACAGTAGAGTTGTTGCTTGGCTTATCTCACTTTTCTGTTGTCATCCCCGAACTCTGGAGGCCCACGTCACACATTGTTTTGCCGAGACTTCATAGGACAAAGCCACAAAAAATGGTGTCCGGATGCACTTCAGGAATGGTGTGTCTGTTTCACTCTCCAAGCTGTTCTTGGAGGTTGGATAAGTATGAAATGGGGACATCTGTACACCGAGCATGTAGGAAAGAAGGTTGAATGCTCCATGCAAAGCCAACCTGTCTTGGTAATTGTTTGCAATTCTCCTTGGTTAGATATCCAAATACTCCCTCCTCTCTACTGTAAATGCTTCAGATTGTTATAAATTCTCTCAAGGCTTTGGCATGATGTTCAAGGTCCCCAGGTTCTATATGGCCTGTAAATGAAGTGAGGAGGGAGGGAGGAGTGAAGGAGGGCGTGCCCTCGAGCAAGCTGCAGGGTAACTCCCAAAGCAGCATTAGTATTACCACTTAGCCTCTCAGGGTCACTGCTCCTCCACGATTCTGTTCTTGTCTCCTCCCAATCTGCCTTGATACGATATCTCTATATAGTATCTATATCTCTCGACGGAAAAAATGGCGTGATATAATCACAAACTGTAAACTGACCAAGGGGGAGGCGTTCCTTTTATTCTAAAATATATTGTGATTACAACATAGCCAGAAACAGCTTATGTTATTCTAGTCATATAAAGCCTCTTGGTTTGCACTATACTATGCTGTGCACAAATTTAGAGAAGTCTTGCTATGTCTGCCCTGAGTCGCCAGAAAAAAATAAGCTAAGCCGTAAACATCATTTCATGGATGAGCAGAGTCAATATGGAGGTGATTTTCATGCGCTTTTTTTTTTCTTTCACAGTCATACTCCCACCCACCCTTTTTAAGTTGGATCCCAGTTTTACCTATGTGTTTGAAATAGAGAAGAGAATGATTGCATTTATTAAGTTACTAACTTTAAATCTAGAATGTGACTTCAGTTTCCCAAGTGTGATCCTACAGGTAGCATGGGCTTCTTGGTGAAGAACTTTACTGGAACTTCTGAAAATGCTGCTGCCAAATGTTCTGAGCTGCCTTCTTTCCCTTTGGTTGTCCACAGGGAATTCCTGAGCAATGGGCGCGATTACTCCAAACCTCCAACATAACGAAACTAGAACAGAAGAAGAACCCACAAGCCGTCCTAGATGTCCTCAAATTCTATGATTCCAAAGAAACAGTCAACAACCAGAAGTACATGAGCTTTACATCAGGAGGTAAGGGGAAGTCTGAGGCATCAAAAAGTGAAGAAGTTATTCCAATCTCAGAGCCTTATTTTTAGAACAAAATGTGTGTAGAACATTCATGCTCAGTTCTAGTACCTTCTCCAAATGGTTTCAGCGTAAGTAAACCAATAGATGAGTTGGAATTTGAGATGGATGTTAGGAGATTTATATTACTCGAGTGTTTTTAAAGCCCAAATAAGGAAATTGTTCAGTGAAGTAGGAGTGGTTAGCTTGAATTGGAAATCACAATGGTTTTGTCTCTTTTCTTATATAAAGATTAGGATCACTCTTTGTGATAATGTTCATGAAGTGAGAGGTACGTGAGTCAAACCATGGTCTCTGGAAATTTATTTTATCTCTCAGCTCCACAGATTTGCACCATAATAAACACAACACAAATTCTCTGGTATTAGGTTATTTCGATCAGACCCCCAAATCAGACTGAAAACAAAAGAAACCATTCCTGGCCATTTAGAGAGATTGAAATTGCCATGTTCGTACCAAATCTTGGCATCATTTGGTAGTATGTACACCTAACTTTTGTTTGAAGCTTTGATGTTCAGATTTGCACTATAAGCAACTAAAAATATATACCAAAAATACTTTCATATTTTAAGAAAGATGATCTGGATTGTTTCTCTAGAATATTATTTAACATCTAAAGAAAGAATAAAATACTGTCATTAGTACCCAGCTATAAAATGCCCCTACCTCTTGACTCTTGGGTTTAGTATAGAATAATCTTTAAGTTTATTTAAGAATGGCTCAAGGATATGCTTGGAAGGGGAGGAGTATCTGATTTAGCGATACCAACTGTCAAAGTCAAACTTGAAGGCTATGGCAATTCACTTGCTAAATTGAACTCTTTTTTTAAATGAGAAGGTTGTTTAACTGGCGTTTTCCAGTGTCAAAACCTTAAAAAAGGAAGCCATCAGGGAGAAGTTTTTGTGACATTTAGTCTTCCACATGGAATAAAATGTCTAAGAGATCCTGGAAATCAAGTCATGTTCCAAGTTAGAACCATAGGCACCCAAAACTGAAAATGCATTCAAGAAATCATGTTAGTATAACCATTAATACGCTTAAGATTCTCAAAGTTTGTTCTTTCCTCCAAGCAGCCTCTGCTAACACTTATTTTTATCTGCCTAATTCTTTCAAACTACAAAGATGAAATCTTGACAATTAATTGTGTTCGAACTCACCAGTATTTGAGTTATTGCATTATACTTAGCTGAGTGAAAAATTCAATCATATGTTTCCTGAATGCGCTAGTGTTGAGACTAATAGAATAAGAGGGGAAACATGAGGAAAGGGTGGAGATAAGAAGGGAAGATGGAAGAAAGGAATGGAAACAACAGATGGAGAGAGAGAACAAGGGAGAAAGGCAAAGGGCAGAAATCCTAGGTATACAGAAGTCCCCCTTTATCCATGTAGAATACCTTCCAAGACCCACAGTTGATGCCTGAAACCAAGGATACTGCTGAACCCTATAGATACATATACATATATACGCAAACACTATGTTTTTGCCTATTACATATGATAAAGGATAAGTTGTAAATTAGGCGCAGTAAGAGATTAACAATAACAAATAATAACATAGAACATTTATAACAATATGGCAGCATACTGCTCTTATGCTTTGGGGCCATTATAAGGGTTACTTGAACATAAGCATAGTGATACCGTGACAGTCAATCTGATAAGTAAGATAACTACTATGTGACTACAGGATGGGTAGCCAACAGTGTGGATATGCTTGACAAAGTGGGATGGAATGAGATTTTGTCACATTTTGGAGAGGCACACAATTTAAAACATAGGCGTTGTGCATCTTTGGAATTTCCCATTGAATATTTTTAGACCACGGTTGACTGTAAGTAGCTAAAACCTCTGCCGATAATGAGACACTACTCTTGATGTATAGAATCATACCAATCAAGAGTGGGTAATCTTGACATTCTTCCACATAGGTGAGAGTCACTGGAGGCCTTCATGAAGGTCTAGAAAATGACTTGGTGAGAATATGATGGGGATGTAATGGAGAGCAATTTTAAGAAAAAGTATATGGTTAGTCATAATTTCTGTAATGCTGAATTGGAGAATTTCCATATGGTAGAAGGCAAGCAATTTTAAATTTTAACTATGGTCTCTAAATGAGGGAGTATTTATGAAGCAAACATGACCTCTTTGTTTTCACTTTTCAGATAAAAGTGCACATGGATACATAGCAGCCCATCCTTCAGTAAGTAAAAAATTGAAAACTGTTTTTCACCATCAATGTCTCCAGAGAGCCAATCGAATATAATAACATATATCTCGATTTTGGATATAGAGTCTTTTAAAAATTTAAGATATAATTAGATATATATAATTCACCTCTTTTAAGAGTACAGTTCAATGAGTTTTAATGAATTTGTGTACCTGTGCTACCATCACCTTGACCAAGTTTTAGAACATGTCCATTACCCCAGTATAATTTTTCATGCCTGTTTACAGTTAATCCCCACCCTAGCCCCAGGCAATCACTAATGTGGCTTCTGCCTTTATACATTTGCCTTTCTAGATATTTAATGTAAATTAAATAATACAAGATATGAGATTGGCTTTAGGGATTGGCTTTTTCCACTTTTCACTTAGTATATTTCTTTTAGGATTTACCAGGTTGTTGTATATATCAATAATTTGTTCTTTTTCATTGTTTTTGAATAGTTTTCCATGATATGATTATATCATTGTTTGTTTTACCATTCACATGTTGAAGGCTCTCTATACTATTTCCAGTTGTCTGTTATAAATAAAGGTATTATGGACATTCATGTATAGGAATTTATGTAGCGAAATGTTTCTATTTCTCTTACATATAGAATCTTGGACATAATCATATTAATAGCAACTTCTCTTTACTGAACACTATACACTTATAATGTACATTGCGAGCTAATATTATTTTTATGTTCATTTACTCTTTCCTATAACCTAATTTAGTGAGTCTTACAATTATCCCCATTTTACAGATGAGGAAACTGAGGTTCAGAGAAATGAAGTAACTTGTCTAAGGTTACAACAATATACCTTTTAGTATCACTTGTTCAACAAACTGAGGTACAGTGAAGGAAGTGATTTTACCCAAAGTAACATCAGTGGTTTTATCAGAGCAGTGGCCAAGTCCTTGGAGTAAATAACCTTGTCCTTGGAAGTGCTATATTATCTGAAGGAATATCTATGCGCATTAGACAAAAAGTGATGTCGGAAAAGGCTTCCCTTATGAATGTGATTTTCATTTTGATATTCTGATATAAATTATGTACTTCTCCTCATTTACTTCTAAGGGGTGAAATAATGATAATTAGCAAGAGTCTTCTAAGTGTTTATTTAAGAAGTCATGGATGGCCAAGCTGGTTCTTGCTTTTATAGAGGATCGGTGTTGTATGTTGTATATTGTTGTTCCTTGCTTCACATCACCATGAGCAGCCCGTGTAACAACAGTAGCTTATTAGTGGTAAGAGTAAAGGCTCTGAAATAGTATAGGCTATTTCTGAAAGGCTCAGTTTCTTAAAAATTAAAATAGGATTAGTATATGATCTATATGGTACATAATCATAATTGAAAGCCGGGTCTTCCGAAGATATTTCCATACCATCTTCACTGAAGCACTGTTCGTAATAGGCCAAAGGTAGAAGCAACTCAGATATCTATCAACACATGAAGGGATAAACAAAATGTGGCATATATATAAGACGGAATATTATTAATCCTTAAAAAGGAAGAAAATTCTGATTCGTGTTACGACATAGATGAACCTTGAGTATGATTTGCTAAGTAAAACAAGCTAGTCACAAAAATACAAGCATTGTATGATTCCACTTAACGTGAGTTACCTAGAGAGTCAAATTCTTAGAAACAGAAGGTAGAACGGTGGTTGCCAAGAGCTGGTGAGAGGGGGAATGAGGTGTTGTTTAGTGAGTACAGAGTTTCAGTTTCGGAAGCTGAAGACCTCTGGAGCGGAATAGTAGTGATGGTTGTACAACCACGTGCTTAACAATACTGAAATGCACAGCTAAAGGTGGTTATGATGATCAATGTTATCTCATATTACACACATACACAGACATATATATGGCTCTGGACATGGGTGTATGATCTGATCACTTACTAGTATGTGGCTTAGGGAATACAGCTTAGCTTTTCTAGGCCTCTATTTCTTTACCTTTAAATAGGAATGGTAATATTACTTACCTCCTAGGACTTGTGCGAATATGGAATGTGATAATGCATATAATGTACCAAATATAGTACCTAGCACAAACTATGTGTTTATTAAATGTAAGCTACCATTTCATTAGTTTTAGATAGCAGCAAGAGGACAAACTAACTTCTACATAGATGAGGCTTGTGTGAAGCCGTGGTACTCATATACGTTGTTCACATTCTACAGCCCAGCATAGAATAGAGTGCTCCCATCTCACTGGTCATTCCCCCCTTCTTTGCTGTGACAGTTCCTGGGCCAAACTTATCACAGCATGTGAAGGGAGATAATAGAAAAGTGGGAAAACAAAAATGCCAGCCTTCCATGATCAGCGCATACTTTATCTCCTTTATTAATATCATATTGTGCAATCTTGACTGAGAGAGTGAAGATTGTACAATATGATATTAAGATCCTAATTATGCCAGGCAATATGCTATTACCCTGGAAAAGAGAGACCTGTTATTTTGGGGGGTAGGTCTGTTATTTGAAACACCAATCTGCTGGGATGGTGGTTTTTAATTTTCTCCTAAGATAGAAACTGTTCCTTATGAGATTGTTTCTATTGGTTTTGCCTATAGAATTAAGAGTAAGTCTACATAATGGCCAAAATATTCCATTAAATTATGAAAAAATGATGCTCTCACTGTTTGGAGATAAAACAACTGTATATTTACTTCTTTAGCATATATTTATGAAGTGCCTCCTTTTTTTTTTTTTAAACAATCTTCTAGAAAGATCTTACAATGTATTTTTATTTGCAGTTTTTGGCCGGGACTGGGTTTGAACCCACCACCTCTGGCATGTGGAGCCGGCGCCCTTCCTTTGAGCCACAGGCACCACCCCATGAAGTGCCTTCTTATAAGCTATAGGCAGTTTGGCATTCAGTCTGGTAGGGGAAGATAGGTATGAACATAAGGAAGCACAATAGAATGTGGATAGCATTACACACCAGAAATACATCCATTAGCTGTGAGAATCATGAGAAAATAGATCGTTTTTTGCTACAGAAAGAAAGGAAAGCAGGCCCTTGTCTCTAAGAGCTTAAGCTCAGTATCTGATATCAAATGGCATTTGGTATGTATTTGTTGAACGCTGAGTTAGAAATTTCATATAAAAGGTGGCATTTGAGCTGAATCTTAAAGGTCAGATGAGAGTCGAATCTCTGAAGTTGGGAAGGACATCTTAAGCTAAAGGACACATATAAGAAAGGGCACATCAGCGAGGAGAGCAAGGGAACAAGGGTCATGGGGTTGAATGAAGACTGAGATGTAACAAAGGGAATCATAGGAGATAAGCCTTGAAAGTTTAAGTTGGAGCTGAATCATAGAGGCCCCTAAATGGTATTCTAAGTAATCTAGCCTTTTCAGTATGCAGGGGGAAGCCCTTGAAATATCTTGGAGCAGGAAAGTTAGGTGATTAAAGCTAAGGCTTTGAGAAGAATAATATGACAGCAAATGTCCAGAATGAATTAAAGTGAGATTGAATGAAGGGAAACTAGTTGGGGGAGTATAGCAAGCATCCAGGTCAGAGGTAATAAGGGCCAGAAGGGAGGTAGTGGCAGAAGGAATGGAGATTTGGATCAAATTCTAGAGATATTTAGATTATTGATTAGGTATTAGAGGAAAGGGTGAGGTCAAAGATGATTGGAGGCTTAAACCGACACAAAGGTGGGCAAAAAGATGAAGATTTTATCTTTCAGGAAGAGCAGAGTTCTGGGAGAGGATGCTGAACTTCCTATTGGGCAGTTTGTGTTGGAGATAATAAATTTAACTGCTTGACTAAGGCTAGATTGCTATTAGTCGGATAAACTGAATTAGACCAATTCAGTTTAAGTGAATTCACCAATTAAGTGAATTGTATCACTTCAGTGGGATTTGGGTTCTCAAGAATGGATAACGGCATGTTGTGTTTTCCTTATGGTTCTAGGGGAGAGTACACTTCACGCTGTACATGGCTTTTTTGGTGCCAGGAACACACCCTGTAGATCGGGCTATCCTATAGAATCTGATTTCACGGAAATAACTACCCCCCCTTATCGATATAGCCTGAACTGATCACAAATTTTGGCATCATTTAATAGCTGGGAATTAAAATGGAAGCAATGTTGGATTCTCTAAATGTTTTTATTTTATTTATTTATTTATTTTTTGTCGAGACAGAGTCTCACTTTGTCACCCTCGGTAGAGTGTGGTGGCATCACAGTTCACAGCAACCTCCAACTCCTGGGCTTAAGCGATTCTCTTGCCTCAGCCTCCCGAGTAGCTGGGACCACAAGCACCCACCACAACGCCCAGCTATTTTTTGGTTGCAGTTTGGCCGGGGCTGGCTTTGAACCCGCCACTCTCGGTATATGGGGCCAGTGCCCTACTTACTGAACCACAGGCGCTGCCCTCTCTAAATGTTTTAAACCCAGAGTTCTGTAATTAGTTTGGAATTCAGTGATACCTCCTGTGATCCCATGACATCTGTTTTATTACAAACTTGTGATAGCTTCTTTGATGCTAGTGTATTAAATTCCAAAGACTGTTCAGGGACCTACTCTTTACTGGAGGCTAATTTTTAAGTTTACTATTTGTGTTGTACTGTTGAGAATAAAACAATATATTTAGGACGCTAAGCTAGTATTTCAAATGGAAGGTAACAGTGGGAATATAAATGTGTCCTTATCTGTGCCGAGAAAAACTGGGTGTGCAGTTGGCAGATTGTTCTTTTTTGATTTGCAGGCCTGATTTATTTTGTTCATCTGTGTTAGGTGGTTCCTTTACTTCACTGTGCATCAGAATTTCCTGGGAAGTCTGTTAAATTGCAGATTCTAGGGCTCCACTCCAAGAGTAGATCTGGAGCAGAACTCTAAAATCTGCATTTTAAACAAGTACCAAAAGCAGCCCCAAAGTACATTTTGTATTATCTGAAGTCTCAAAGTCTTTACCTCTAAGTCCTTTGACCTTTAAAACTTAAGCTCAAAGAAAGAATTTCCTAAGGTAGTTAGTTACTCTGCCTGGTGTATCCAGTAGACCAGTGTTTTTCAACCTTTTTAATCCCATGGCACACTTGAACCTGTAGTCAAACTTCTGTGGCACACTTAAATATTAAGTTGAGCAAAACAAAAAGAGTAAAAAATAGAATATACTTACTGTGCTTTGAATTTCTTTCAGAAATAATTTAAATACTGATCTTTAAAAATTTTTGCAGCACACTGGTTGAAAATCCCTGCTCTAGAGCAAGGTTCAGAACTTGTAGCCCGTGTGTGGGCTTCAGAAGATTTATGAACTGTTGAAATTATGTAAAAGCATATGTCTACCTTTATTTTTCCTAGGAGATAAGCTGAATCCTTTAGAATTTTAAGCAGCTAGGACCCCCAACTCATATTAAGAACTGCCTCCCCTGCCTCAAAGTATGGCATAAAGAGTCAAAAATAGATACTTTTGATAAGATAAAAATATTTCTTACTCATTATCTATCTATAGTTTTACAAGTTTAGCAATATTAGATATAGCATTTCTCAGCCTGGAAGGAAGAGTATGGAAATATTCCACCATTGACTCCAGAAAAGCACACCAGAGAAACCTGTAAGTCAAGTAAAGCTGTAAACTTCATTGAACTTACAGCAGCATGAAAGCACTACCTTGGTAAAGTCATAGTATCTTGGAAAGAGGACCTCAGGGGAGAATATTTATAGAGTGTTAGGGCCTGGGCTGTGTGATTTTTTTTTTTTTTTTTTTTGAGACAGAGCCTCAAGCTGTCACCCTGGATAGAGCGCTGTGACATCACAGCTCACAGCAACCTCCAATTCCTGGGCTCAAGCGAGTCTCCTGCCTCTGCCTCCCGAGTAGCTGGGACTACAGGCGCCCACCACAACGCCCAGCCATTATTTGGTTGCAGCCGTCATTGTTATTTGGTGGGCCCGGGCTGGATTTGAACCTGCCAGCTCAGGTGTATGTGGCTGGCACCTTAGCCCGTTGAGCCACAGGCGCCGAGCCATGGGCTGTGTGATTTTTAAGGCATGTCTTACAACATAAGGAATGGGTTAGGATTGTGTAGTGTTGTGATAAAATAGCTTTGTGTTGGTGAATATAGCAAGATGAGGGTCTTGAAGCAAGTATTAGTTGGTTCACAATATCTTCCAGAAACAAATAATTTCCTAAAGTAAAAAGCTATGTTATTTTTGCTTATTTTCAGTATTATTTAACATAAAAACAATAAAATCTGAACGGATTTTTTTTTTTTTTGAGACAGAGCCTCAAGCTGTCACCCTGGATAGAGTGCTGTGGCATCCATAGCTCACAGCAACCTCCAATTCCTGGGCTCAAGCAAGTCTCTTGCCTCTGCCTCCCAAGTAGCTGGGACTACAGGTGCCCGCCACAACGCCCGGCCATTTTTTGGTTGCAGCTGTCATTGTTGTTTGGCGGGCCAGGCTGGATTCGAACCCGCCAGCTCAGGTGTACATGGCTGGCGCCTTAGCCTGTTGAGCCACAGGTGCCGAGCCTGTTCAGATATTTTTAACACATGGAAAAAAAGTATGCCTGGTCTCAGTATTTTTTAACATAGGGGCGGGAAACTATGTCAGTTTTAGTTCTTAGTACCAAGGACTAGTGTTTTCAGTGAATTGCTGGGAGCAAAATTATGGCCCAACTATAATTCAAAACATACTATCCACTGAAGGCCATACATTTTCCCAGTCAACCAACCAACATGGCATAGTGTTCAGTCTGAGGTCAACAGAAATATTTATCTTCTTTCTCCCTCACAAATCTTCAGAGGACAAATATCTTCAGATTTTCCAATAGTCCCCTAAGTCCATCCTTGGAGATGAAGGAATGTCTTCCACGTGAAATTAGAATAATGAAGATAGTAATGAATATTAAGAAACAGTCAGTGAAACTTTGCAGGCAGATCTCAGGTAGTGAAATGTCAAGACTTGAGATGTGCGAGGTTACCCCTTGGCCAGTAGGCACTGACTGGTCTTCATACCAGTCTTAAGAGTTGGAGAAGATTAGACCTTGTATCAGTATATTTGCCACTGGGGTAATTTTTACATCCGTGTGTATGTGTAAGAGAGAGAGATGTGATTATTTATTGTTTGTATTTCAGATTAATATGAGGGTACAAATCATTAGGGTACATCATTTTTGTTTGTTAGGTAAAGTCCAAGTCCTAGTTGTACTCCTCCATTTTGAGATCTTTTGATATAGATTATAGATACTGTCACTTTTGGAGGCCACACGGTGCATTGTTTCAAATATATTAAAGGACCTCCATACCCCACTTTATATTTTTGCTGTAAATGTTTGAAGTGAATTTTAAAATATTGATTTTAAAATGATAGATTATAGATACTGTCACTTTTGGAGGCCACACGATGCATTGTTTCAAATATATTAAAGGACCTCCATACCCCTCTGTATATTTTTGCTGTAAATGTTTGAAGTGAATTTTAAAATATTGATTTTAAAATGATATGCTTATCAGAAACATCTAATTTATAGTTAGGTATAATTCCTTGGTAAACGATTGTGCATGCTCAAGAATTATTGCAAAATAAGAAAATATAACCTATAATTTCTTCCTCATATAATAAAGTTTTTAAAAACCCTAAATTCAAATGGCTAAAATCTAAATGTTGTCTTACTTAGTGAATAATTTGACATTCGTTAATTTAGATTTTGATTTTCTTGGGGTTTTTCTAAGCTGACCCCACATATTTCTGACCTCACATATTCTCATAGGCCCACTTAAAGCTTCTGATCCCTGAGCAAGGTTCATGTTCCCTCATGGATAAAATAGCACCATTTGCCGTAATAGAAAAGTACCCAGTTTATCTGCATATTCTACCCTACTACAAAGGAATGGTGATTAGGTGCATTCTTGATCCCAGTGCACGTAAGATACAGCAAAATTTTTTGGAACATAATATCAAAGCAAATTCCAATGACACAAAGATAACACAATGGCTTTTTCCCCCCTATGCCCACTGAAGTGCTTTAAAGAGTTAGTGTTTCACAGGAAGAAAGTGGTTTTTGTTTTTTATACTGGATAGAAACATTTGCTACCCACACCACATAGCCATAATACAATAGAATAACCCAGTTATTATGACTAAATTAAGAATAAATATAGATACACAAAGAAGAAAATGTCTAGTCAACATAAACTCCAGTCCGTAAACTACCAAGCATCTATATCAGGGCAACAAAATATTCTTACAGGCCGCGCCTGTGGCTCAAAGGAGTAGGGCACAGGCCCCATATGCCGGAGGTGGCGGGTTCAAACCCACCCGAACCAAAAAAAAAAAAAAAACTGATAAAATATTCTTACAAATACTTGTTTATAAATTCTAAGTTGCTTTTCTTCTCACAGTAAATAAATCTTGCCAGTGCCTATCAGATATATGATTGCCCCTTATGACTCCTCCATAGGATTATGGTTGATTACACAAAAAGCACACTGCATTTTTAATTGCAAACTGAGGTCCTTCAATGTAATAGTTTATTAATAGGCTGCCTATAACTGCATTAGGAGCTTTGGCTTCAAGAAAAGAAAATTTATTGTAGGAATTGGCCAGTACCCCCAATTGCATAAACAAAAACCAAATAAATACATAAATACCCAAAAGGAAAATGAAATAAAAGTCAAAGGCCACCTCTAATAGCACTGTCCAACAAAAAATATAATAAAAACTACTATATATGTAACTTTAAATTTTCTAGTAACTGTATTTTTTTTGTTTTTGAAACAGAGTCTCACTATGTCACCCTCATTAGAGCGTTGTGGCATCACAGCTCACAGCAACCTCAAACTCTTGGGCTTAAGCAATTCTCTTGCCTCAGCCTCCCAAGTAGCTAGCACTACAGGCGCCCACCACAGTTGTTTCTTTTATAGTTGTCGTTGTTTAGCAGGCCCAGGCCAGTTTGAACCTGCCAGCTCTTGTGTATGTGGCTGGTGCCCTAGCCGCTGAGCTACAGGCATCAAGCCTAGTAACTGTATTTTTTTTCTTTTGTTTTGCAGTTTTTGGTGGAGGCTGGGTATGAAGCTGCCACCTCGGGCATGTGGGGCTAGCGCCCTACTCCTTTGAGCCGCAGGTGCCACGTGTAACTATATGTTTTAAAGTAGGAAAAATGGGTTAAATCAATTTTATTAATTCTTATTTAATCCTGTATGCTCAAAATATGAGCATTTCAACATATAATCAATATATGAAGCATTAAATATTTTATAATTTTTTCTTTTTTTTCTTTTCTTTTTTTTTTTTTTTTGTAGAGGTGGGGTCTCACTGTATGGCCCTCGGTAGAGGGCTATGACATCACAGCTCACAGCAACCTCCAACTCCTGGGCTTAGGCGATTCTCTTGCCTCAGCATCCCGAGTAGCTGGGCACCCACCACAACGCCCGGCTAGTTTTCTGTTTTGCAGTTCGGCCGAGGCTGGGTTTGAACCCACCACCTTCGGTATATGAAGCCGGCACCCTACTCAATGAGCCACAGGCGCCGCCCTTATAATTTTTTTCATATTGTGTATACAATATATGGGACGTACTTTATACTTCTAGCACATCTTAGTTTAGACTAGACATAGTTTAAGTGTTTGATAGCCATGTGTGGCTAGTTGTTGTCATATTATCAAGTGTGGTCTTATATCATAATTTATGGTTTTTAAACTTGTACATGCATCAGGATCACCTGGAAGGCTAGTTATCATACAGATTGCTGGGCCCCACTTCCAGAGTTTCTGAATCATAAGTGTGGATGGAGCCTGAGAATTTCCATTTCCAACAAGTCTCTCGATGATACTGATGATGTTGATTGGAGAGTCAAACTTCGAGAACTGGCCATTTTACCGCTACAATAAAGTGAATGATCAAGAACTGACATAGGTGGTACAGCTAGTGTTAGTGGTGGTAATGGTGTCATTGCAGTTCATAAAACTGGAGATCACCATTTACCTGTTGGTTAATGTTGAATAATTACTAATGTGGAATGGGTATTCCTTAGAGCTTCATGTCTATTACTTTCTGAGTGCTTCATTCCAGGAGGCTGAGCAAGGAAGAAACATTTATTGGCTTGCTTGTTCTTACTGAGTATTGCAGAGCTGTATTAATACCATATCCATATGCATGCTCTGATGTTAGGCAGAAAGTACTCTTTTCAAATTAACACACTGTCGATCAATATTGACAATCCGCCCAGTACAGATTCATGGTTTTAATGGCAATTTGATTTTTATCGTGTTTTAAAAAACATTTAACTTTTATTTAACTATTAAGTAAATAATAGTTCGCTGTTTTTGAGCTCAGTGAAAAATAAAAAGAATTGTTTGGGCTCTGTGGCCCTTTAAGCCATGACATAAATATATGAGCCTGTCCTGGCCACCGAATTGTTGATGATTCTACTCATTTGTAAAAGATGTAGTTCCCCCCTATTCCTACATACTTAAATATTTCATTTCCTTTGTCTTATTTCTAAACAAAAACATGGTGGAGTCCATACCTGGTCTTTAAACTTCGTTTTTGTCACCAGAGTACAAAAACAGCATCCGAGCCTCCTTTGGCTCCTCCTGTATCTGAAGAAGAAGATGAAGAAGAGGAAGAAGAAGAAGACGACAATGAGCCCCCACCGGTTATTGCACCAAGGCCAGAGCATACAAAATCAGTAAGTCACAAGTGACTATTTCCAAATGATTCAAAAGATGTGCTTTGGAGCAGTCATAGAGTTAGAATATAGTCAACAATTAGTACCCATTAAGCATCGCCCATGTTCCCCAAACTATAATTGAATATGTGACCCAGGGTTTGAGGTTGATGTTTGAGGATACCAGATTAGCGCATTGCATTAAATAAGCAATGTATAGACAACTGCTAAGTTTTAGAACTGCTGGAGAAGTAAAAGATAGGGAAGGAAATCCATGTGAACCAGGTAGGAAGAATTGTATATGCGGAAGCACCAAGACCAAAATAAGCAGAGCGTGTATGGGGACCTCAAGACACAATCTCCCAAGATCTTTCAAGTAGTACTACTTGAAGCTACTCAGCGTTCTTTTTGAATAGAAAACCACTTGTCTTTAAAAACTCATTGATATGACAATATTGTGATTCCACACTCCTTCCTTTGCCTGTTGTTTTAATTGTAGAACTTTCTGATTTTTGCCTTTTAGATCTACACTCGTTCTGTGGTTGAATCCATTGCGTCACCAGCAGCACCAAATAAAGAGGTCGCACCACCTTCCGCTGAGAATGCCAATTCCAGTACTTTGTACAGGAACACAGATCGGCAAAGGAAAAAATCCAAGATGACAGATGAGGAGATCTTAGAGAAGCTAAGTGAGTTCTTTTTGCCATCATTACTTTTTTCATGGGAGGATTTCTCATAAACCATGTAGACTGGGAACTCACCCGTTAGAAGTTTGAATCTGCTTATGTGAACTCCAGGCTCCCAGAAGTCAGAAGACGAAGAGTCTGGGACTCACCGTACATGCCAGATATGACAGATGGCTCCCTTCCTCCCACTCCTAATTGGCAGAAACTAAATATTTTTACTTGAAAAAGTCAATTAAGGTGAAAAATTGACAAAATGAATAAGTAGTAAGTTCTGTTTTAAAATTATGCCTTCAAAAGGGATTAAATAGTCTTATGAAATATTTTATGATTGTATCCCAAGAGCCCCCTAGTGATGGTAGATAAGCCCAACATGGTCAATCAATACTTCTGACCACAAATTATAGAGCCTTGTCCCTTAATTTAGGAGCATTCCTATGTAGAGAGGGAGAAAGAGCTAGCAGATGCTAGCGGTCTCTCTCTGAAAGTTCATTAATGTGTACGTGCTTGTGCAAACAGATTGTCCCAATCTTGCCACTCACCTACTAGTTAGCTTTTTCATCAAGAAGGTAAAAGAAAAATAGATTCTTTGGTAAAAGGAGTCAAAAAGTAGTCTGCAATGCATATTCATTGAACTCATATCACAAAAGCATCTAATAGAGCGCTAGATATCAGCAATCAATGCCCCTAATTTGATTACCACCTATTCATGCTTCAAAACTCAGCTAAAGTTGGCTCTTCAGGAAAGCCTTCCTCATCTCTCCCAGTCTGAGTCAAGGGCCCCTCTTCCTTACCACTTTTATCATAGCAAATAACCCACTGTACTAGTCTGTCTCCTTCACTAAACCGTGAACTTCTCAAGGGAGGTATTGTGTGTTTTTGTCCTGTGTGTCCAACTCACAGCAAGTAGCTATTACACTAAGAGGCCCAACAAATGCTTTCTGAATGAATGAATAAAAAAAGAGCAAGCAACTCTATGCAAAAACATTTGGAAGACACAATACAGCAATAAGAAACTTACAATTTTCTTTGGAAGATAAGATTTAGTAGTGTGATACCACTAAAGAATAGGAGTGTCTCATTTCCTGCAAATTTTTATCTAAAAGACCTCAGAAAAGGAAAGCAATTCCCGCTATACGCCACAAGGAGGCTCTGCAGAGGTGGTGGTGGTATGATGATATTGCCCCCCAGGAGACATTTGGTCTGGAGACAAAGTCGGAGACAGTTTTTATTGTCATGAGTCAAAAAGTGATAATGGCATCTAGTGGAGAGAAGCTATGTGTGCTTCTAAGCATTAAATGTGCAAGACAGCCCAAAATGTCAACAGTCCTGAGGTTGAGACATTTTGAGCTAAATGTATTTAGAAAGGCAAAGGTTAGGGTTGCAGCTGTCAGTGAGCACTCAGAACTGCAATGGCTGGACTTCAGCTAACTGACATTACTACACATGATTAATATGCCTCTAGCACTAATACCAACCATTTGCTGTAATAACGACAGTAACGATTTTCATTTATTTAGCACCTTCTGTACAGGCCACTTTATATACATTATCAAGGTTAATTTTCACAATAATTCCTTGAGGTAGAATTTTATATCCTCATTTTATAGATCGGTAAAAGTAAGTTTTAAAACGCTTGAGTGACCAGGTCATCAAACTAATGGATGGCAGAACCAGGGTTTGAACTTAGAACTGTTTACCTTTAAAACCTATGCTTTTTCCTTTTTTTTTTTGGCCGGGGCTGGGTTCGAACCCATCACCTCTGGCATATGGGGCTGGCGCCCTACTCCTTTGAGCCCCAGACTCAGCCAAAAACTGCCAAAAAAAAAAAAAAAAAACTTATGCTTTTTCCATTACCTACTCTGCTTCTGCATATCACAACTACCTATTTATGTGAAAAAGAAGGAAGAAATGCTGGGATAATATAAGTTCAATTATTCAGACAATTGCCTTAATTTTTTCCCTTTATTTTGTACATGTAGACATGGCCTATGGATTATATCAGATTTAAAAAATCTAACAGCCTTGCTTTAATAAAAATGACTGTGATTTGGTATCCGTTCCAAATGTCAATGGGTTTATTATAATGAAAATGCATTTATAGCTTTGTTAAGTTAGCTGACAGAGAAACAGGCGTTATGTTCCTGGACTGAAATCTTGCTTTGCTTGTAAATTGAAATGGTGCTAAAGCTGTAGCCCTTATGATTTGTCATTTATTCTGCTCTGCACTAAGCAATGCAGTGAAGAAGGGGAAGCCAATTTTGATTACATTTTAATTACAAATTAAGTGGAATTTTTTCCTCTGTTAGATTTCATGCATGGGTCTAGAATCATTTTCCCTCTTGGCCAGTGGGCCAACCTGTGACTGCCAACCTTACCTTGGACTTGTGGATCTTAGCAGGGAGAGCCTGTAGGGCAGTGCTTGTCATGAAGCAGAGCTGAATTGAACTATACTTCAAACTGCAAAGTCAGGCTTTCCTGCTCCACCCTCACCGTCTCTGTGCTCTCTCTCTGCCACTTTTCCATTTGCATTACACAAACCATTTAACTCCTCTGAGGATCAGTTTCTAATCTGCCCAATGGAGATAAGAATCATGACTACATTTTAGGACTCTGTCTGTAAGATAGATATTAGCGACCTCAACCTATGTTCAAGAAGACAGATATTGGAGTTAGAAAGACCCATATTTAAATCACAGACCTATTGCTATCAGCTGTGTTATTTAGGGGCCAGTTATTTAACTTTTCTGAGCCTCCATGTCCTCATCTAAAAAGGGGGGTTAATGATCATACCACCTTCCTACCATTATGATAATCAAAGGAGAATAATATATGTAAACCCCTCTGCAACAGTATCTAGCACATCGTAGGTGTTCAATAAAGGGTAGCTATTATTTTATTACATGAATATAAAAGCTTTAATAAGTTAATACCATGAGACAAACTTTGGAATGTGTCATAGACACAGACTAGCTGAGTGTCCTTAGGCAAATCACTTAACCTCTCTGAACTTCAATTTCTTCATATGAAAAATAGATAATAGGGCAGTGCCTGTGGCTCAGTATATAGGGCACTGGCCCCATATACTGGAGGTGGTGGGTTCAAACCTGGCCCCAGCCAAAAACTGTAAAAAAAAAAAGAAAGAAAGAAAACTAGATAATAATGGTACCTATGTTATGGGGGTTCTGAGGACTCAGTAAGTTAAGTATATAAAACTTCTAACACAATAGGGTGATATAAAATTATTATGCTATTTTTACAAAATGAGGGTAACCTAACAAATGGGGCACAGAGTCTTCTAGTGGGACAGAATGTTTGAAACCAGGAATAATCCCAGATCTTTGGTACTTACATAGAAATCTTGCAGGACTTGGGACTCAAGAGCCCCTTTGGAGCTTGAGGAAGGAGTAGAGGAACCTGTTTTGTGCAGAGAGGAAGGGGAGGCAGGATGGGAAAGGGATATAGGCAAAAACCCACACCAGGGTGAACCCCACAAGCATGAGGAAATAACAGCCTCTAGTAGATCATCCTCACTTTTGGTCCGATTACTCAGAGGTGGGCACCCCAGACCCCAAACCTGGAGCTGCTAGGTTTTTCATCTTCCATGCAGATACTGATTCTGAAGGCCAGACCAAGAGCTCAGTTAAAAGGAACAGATCACCTCTCATCTCTTTTCCAGCAGAACCAGACTAGCAGCCTCGCTCTGGCTTCTTCACTCTGGTCTGTCTGGTTCTGCTGGAACAGAAAGAAATCCATACATTTTTAATGAAAAATTTCAAAAAGTACTGACTTGTCAGTAAAATTGCGCAATCCAGAAAATTTGGCCTCGGTCTCCCTTCTCCGGGCCCCCTAATCACCTGTTTCTCCTCTTGTCCCTCCCCTCGCCCAGCGTTCCTCAGTAAAACTTTTTGTCCTAAATCACCCTCCGGTAGAACTGACATTAATTTAGAGACCTATTTTGCTTTTTTCTCAGGAATCAAAACCTTCATTATGAGAAAGAGATAATCTTTTTTTTTTTTCTTTTTGGTAGAGACAGAGTCTCACTTTATTGCCCCCAGTAGAGTGCTCCGGTGTCACAGCTCACAGCAACCTCCAACTCCTGGGCTTAGGCAATTCTCTTGCCTCAGCCTCCCGGGTAGCTGCGCCACCACGCCCGGCTAGTTTTTCTTTAATTTGCATATGCAACAGCACGCGGAACTGTCTGGTGACGTCACGTGGCTATGACCAACTGAAAGAGTCTTCTAAGGAGGGGCGTAGCCAGTGCTCCAGTGGCGTAATCGGCTAGCGCACGGTAACTATGTCCTGCTTCAGTGTGATACCGAGGATGTGAGTTCGAGTCTCACCTGGAGCAGTAACTTTTTTTTTTTTTTTTTTTTTGAGACAGAGTCTCACTGAATGTCACCCTCGGTAGAGTGCTGTGGCGTCCCACAGCTCACAGCAACCTCCAACTCCTGGGCTTAGGCGATTCTCTTGCCTCAGTCTCCTGAGTAGCTGGGACTACAGGTGCCTGCCACAATGCCCGGCTGTTTTTCTGTTTTGCAGTTCGGCCGAGGCCGGATTTGAACCCGCCACCTTCGGTATATGGGGCCAGCACCCTACTCGATGAGCCACAGGTGCCGCCCAAGTGATAATCTTTAATGGTGGGAGTTCAGCTTAGCTTAATATGTTGGAGAATATGTATCTCCACTGAAAGCACATCATGAACCCTATTTTCTTTTCCTTTTTTATCAGGAGTGCCCTAAGAGAGTATTACATTTTGTTAAATTTTTGAGGTATTTTTGAACCCTATTTTCAAAGCCAAGTATTTAGTAATTTCTTAAAACCTTATATTTTAAAATGAATGTTTCTTATTGAGGAAATTGTTCTGGTAGGAAATGATTCTGGTATTCCTATCAGCTTTTTTTTTCTTTTGATTTTCTGATTATTCTTACTTTGTTCCCTATCATGTCGCAATCTTTTTTCATTCCTTTATTGTGATCTATAAGCAATGATAGTCAATTTGATGAAAAAGCTTATGTTGTGATTTAGAATTGTAAACAGGCCTCCTCTGCATCAGTAGGTGGCAGCACACACTCTCCTGTGAAGGGTAATGGGGTGGGGAACGCCATCTTATTTGTGTAGCACTTAAATTCAGAAGCAGAATCTCACCAAGGTGGTTGTCTTTTGGTAATACTCATGAAAGGATTTGTTTCCAGCTTTCTTTTTTTACCCCACATAACATGAGCGGGGGAACAGGTTGAATAATTTACTACCATAAAGGTCATTAACTGAACCCCAGCAATTTGGAATGGGTCATAATTCAGAAAGTGGCCTAGGCTGAAGCTTATTTGCTTTTGCTCAGTCTACGGAAAAGAGTTAGCTCAGCAACTTTATAGTAAAACCTTTAAAAGACTACAAACTAATTAATAAAACTATGGTTACCATGAAGGCTATGTTAAACTGTTTAATGAAAACATTTCAGATTGTATATGAACCCATCACATTGTACCCCTTGATTGCACTAATGTACACAGCTATGATTTAATAATAATAATAAAAAAACACAACTCGAAACAACACCAAAACTAAAGTAGTATATATTAAAAAAAAAAAAAACTATGGTTACAAGTGACTTTAAAATCATTATTTTATTTTTAAAAAGCCCAGGCTCACTTAAATAAGGATGGTTCTCAGAGATACAGATATCTGTTAGACAATTTGAAAAAGAAAATACCGTATATGAAGCACATTCTGCCCTATGATTGCACCAATGTACACAATTATGATTTAATAAAATTATTAAAAAAAAAAGAAAAAGAAAATACCAACTCAGAAATTGCTAAATTGGTGGCATTTGATAAATATAGCTCAAGTAAAACATACATTCCCAAACTCTTGCCTTAAACTATAGGACGTTTACAAAAGGAAATACCTAAATTTATTTGGATTTAATTTAAAAAACATTTACTGAGTATCTTGTGTATTCCAAAAATCATCAATTTTCAATATAAGCAGCATGGTTATTGTTACTACTTTAATTAATATATTACTATTTGTTATTTTAACAGACAGAAAGTATCATCTATCATATAAATTGTAGAAATCACATGGGAATGTCCTTCTAATATTTTTATGTTATCAATTCTGCCATATAATTTTCATTGTCAAATAAAAAGAAACCAATTAATTTCTCTCTCTCTCCCCTCCACCCATCTCTCAGGAAGCATTGTGAGTGTTGGAGACCCAAAGAAAAAATACACAAGATTTGAAAAAATTGGTCAAGGGTAAGTGATTATTATTTGAAATATCAAAAGATGAGCAGCAGCAGCATACATTAAAATTCAATAACAGCTTGGGTTTCTGATAAATTATGTTTCTCATTTCCTGGATTATATTTGTATTTTGCATTCTCAACATAGGCCTTTCCAGCTGGCAGGCTGACCGTTCATTAACCTAGGAACACATCCTGCCGGAATCTTCTTTATTGTTGGTCTGACAGTGAATTCTGGAGGGACATTTCGATCCCATGTAGTTACAAGATTCAAACTGGTTTTTCCAGAAAAACACCAGGGTTATGAAAACTTGTAGCTTGTATGAAAGCTCCCTTTATGCCTATGCCTCCTACATGTGTGTGGATGGTATGGTTAAAATCCTGTTTCATTGTCAAACTGGATGGGGACAAAATGAGGGATTTGAGGAAAGTTGCTTATGGAATGATTTAGAGTTGAGTATTTAAGTACAGAGGAAATGGATGAATAATCTCTAAATGAAAAAGAGCACATTATTTTCACCTCATGTGTTAAAAAACAGAGATTCCCAGGGCCCACTACCAGAGAAGTCTAGAGTGGTGTCCAGGAATCTGAACTTTGCAAAAGTTTCTCTGATAATTCTGATCATTGGTTAAGACCTGGGAACCATGGCATTAGATTGTTCACTAATGCTAAAGGCAGGAGTCACTACTTCTGCAAGTCATCTATAATGAAACGTGTCTCTCAGGTCTCAATGTGAAACTAAGCATGAAGGGCTGAGCAAACGACAGTGTTTGAGACATGAAAAGTTTTGTTTAAGGAGAAATGAAGTTGAAGTATTCTCTTTTTTTCTTTGTTTGTAATTTAATTTAATTTTTTTTTTTTTTACTAAATCATAGCTGTGTACATTAATGCAATCATGGGGTACAATGTGTTGGTTTTATATACAATTTGAAATATTTTCCTCGAACTGGTTAACATAGCTTTCATGGCATTTTCTTAGTCATTGTGTTCAGACATTTATATTCTACATTTTGAAGTTGAAGTATTCTTTTTTTTTAATAATTTTATTAAATCATAATTGTGTACATTGGTGCAATCATAGGGCAGAATGTGCTTCATATACAATCAGAAACATTTTGATCGTACTGTGAGAGATAGCCCTCATAGCATTTTCTTAATCACTAT
>CAUYRH010064029.1:0-31636 GCA_963574655.1 Perodicticus potto
GGGCGCCTGTAGTCCCAGCTACTTGGGAGGCGGAGGCAAGAGACTCGCTTGAGCCCAGGAATTGGAGGTTGCTGTGAGCTGTGATGCCACAGCACTCTACCCAGGGCGACAGCTTGAGGCTCTGTCTCAAAAAAAAAAAAACCCTCTTAAAATACAATCCCCCGGTTCGGCGCCTGTGGCTCAACGGACTAAGGCGCCAGCCACGTACACCTGAGCTGGCAAGTTCAAATCCAACCTGGACCCGCCAAACAACGACAGCTGCAACCAAAAAACAAACAAAAAAAGGGGGCCAGGCGTTGTTGCGGGCACCTGTAGTCCCAGCTACTCGGGAGGCAGAGGCAAGAGACTTGCTTGAGCCCAGGAATTGGAGGTTGCTGTGAGCTGTGATGCCACAGCACTCTATCCAGGGTGACAGCTTGAGGCTCTGTCTCAAAAGAAAAGAAATCCCCCCCCCAAAAAAAAATCCCAAAAGGCACACTGTAGATTGAAATAACAGCATAATATAAATTAGGCTTTTATCCCCAAAATAATTGCATATACTTCATGGCCAATAGCTCTTCCTGGGGTTAGTATGAAGACTATGGTTTGTTGAAAGAGCCCTAACTGGCGGCGCCTGTGGCTCAAACAAGTAGGGCACCAGCACCATATGGTAGAGGTGGTGGGTTCAAACAGACCGGCCAAAAACTGCAAAAAAAAAAAAAAGAAAAGCAAGCCCAAACCAACTGCCTGTGAATTTCACAACTACTTCAGAAACACAGGAAAACAGATTCAAGTGCAGCAGGTTACTCTCCTAATCAGAGAGCCCAAGAAGAAAGAACAATGCATAATTTCCTCTTCAACAGAACAGTCTCCTTTCTCTCCCCTTCTTAAAAACTATCAGTGGCTCGGCACCTGTGGCTCAACAGGCTAAGGCGCCAGCCTAAGTACACCTGAGCTGGCAGGTTCAAATCCAGCCCGGGCCCACCAAACAACGATGGCTGCAACCAAAAAATGGCCGGGCGTTGTGACTGGCGCCTGTGGTCCCAGTTACTTGGGAGGCAGAGGCAGGAGACTCGCTTGAGCCCAGGAACTGGGGGTTGCTGTGAGCTGTGATGCCACGGTACTCTATCCAGGGCGACAGCTTGAGGCTTTGCCTCATAAAAAAAAACTATCAGTAAAACTTGAAAACTCCATTATTCTCCACACCTTCCACCCTCCTCTGGATTTCACCTTTGTACTGACATCACTAATCACTAATCAGTACCAACTAGGATAAACAATATTCTGATATCAAGTGTGAATAACAATTAGATACCACCCCCTCTTTAGCAAATCAACATCGCATCTCAGAAATTCCAAGACATTGGACGGCGCCTGTGGCTCATCGAGTGGGGCGCCAGCCCCATATACCAAAGGTGGCGGGTTCAAGCCCGGCCTCTGCTGAACTGCAAAAACAAAAAAAGTCGGGCATTGTGGTGGGCGCTTGTAGTCCCAACTACTTGGGAGGCTGAGGCAAGAGAATCGCCTAAGCCCCGGAGTTGGAGGTTGCTGTGAGCTATGTGACACCATGGCACTTTACCGAGGGTGATAAAGTGAGACTCTGTCTCTAAAAAAAAATAATAATAATAAAATAAATAAAAAAGAAATTCCAAGACTTTCAGGTACATTTCTTCTAAACTAAACAAGTTCACCTTTGGGCAAGGTGTTCTGAAGACTATGCCCAAAGAAAAAGTTAAAACAGGATAGGCATGGTGGCTTATACTTGCAAGCCTAGCACTTTGGTAGGCTGAGGAGAAAGGACTTCAGGCCAGAGTTCAAGATAACTGAACAAGAGTAAGACTCCCCCACACACACCCTGTATCTACAAAAAACATTAAAAAAAAAAACAATTAGGCTGGGTCCGGTGGCTCATGCCTTATAATCCTAGTACTCTGGAGGCTGAGGCGGATGGACTGCTTGAGCTCAGGAGCTGGAGATCAGCCTGAGCTGGATTAGCCTGAGCAAGAGCAAGACCCATCTCTACTAAAAATAGAACTGACCAGGTATAGTGGCACATACCTATAGTCCTAGCTATTTGGGAGGCTGAGTCAAGAGGATTGCTCAAGCCCAAGAGTCTAAGGTTGCACTCTACCCGGGGCGACAGAGTGAGACTCTGTCTTAGAAATAAATATTAAATATTAAATAAATAAATATTAAATTAGCTGGGCATGGTGGTACCTGCCTGTAGATGCAGCTACTTGAGAGGCTGAGGCAGAAGGATCACTTAAACCCAGGAGTTTGAGACTATAGTGAACTACGATATGGTTTAACTCTAGCTTGTGACCAAGTGAGACTATCTCAAAAAAAAGGAAAAAAAAAAAAGCTAAAACATGATTTCAAAGGATTAATAATAAAGAAGCTAAAATTGTCCACAGCACACTGGGCTTGACCAACCAACAAGGCCATAAAACATAAGGCTCAACTGTACTATTTTCCAATGAATTCTTGAAAATTCATGGAGTCAGTCAGTGCCTGTTAAGAGTCCCCTGGTACCAGTGGGAGATGGATTCCAGTACAATGCAGACACCAAAATTCACAGATGTTCAAACATTTATCTAAAATGTCACAGCGTCTGCATAAAACCTATGCATATCCTCCCATATATTATAAATCATCTGTAGATTACTTTTAATATCTAACACAATATAAATGCTATGTAAACAGCTGTTATGCTATATTGTTTAGGGAATAAGAAGAAAAGAGTCTAGTCCAGATATAGTGGCTCAAGTCTGTAATCCTAGCACTCCTGGAGGCTGAGACAGGTAGACTGCTTGAGCTCAGGAGTTGGGAGACCAGCCTGAGCCAGAGATAGATCAAGTCTCTAAAAATAGCACAGTATTGTGGCAGTGCCTGTATTCCCAGCTACTTGGGAAGCTGAGGCAAGAGGATCGCTTGATGCCCCTGCACTCTACCAAGGGTGACAAAGACTCTGTCACCCCCTCTAAAAAAGAAGAGTTTGGGGCGGTGCCTGTGGCTCAGGGAGTAGGGCGCCGGCTCCATATACTGAGGGTGGCGGGTTCAAACCCGGCCCCAGCCGAACTGCATCAAAAATTAGCTGGGCACTGTGGCGGGCGCGTGTAGTCCCAGCTACTTGGGAGGCTGAGGCAGGAGAATCGCCTAAGCCCAAGAGCTGGAGGTTGCTGTGAGCTGTGACTCCACAGCACTCTACTGAGGGCGATAGAGTGAGACTCTGTCTCCAAAAAAAAAAAAAAAAAAATTTGGGAAACACTAGGGATTGATGATATGATTGTATATCTGGAAAACACTAGAAACACTAGGGATTCTACTACAAAACTTTTAGAAGTGATCAAGGAATACTGCAATGTCTCAGGCTACAAGATCAACACCCATAATCTGTAGCCTTCATAAATACCAACAATTGCCAAGCCGAAAAAACATTCAAGGACTCTATCCCTTTGAAAGTAGTACCAAAGAAGATGAAATAGTTGGGAGTTTACCTAACAAAGGACATGAAAGATCTCTATAAAGAGAACTATGAAACTCTAAGAAAGAAATAGCTGAACATGTCAACAAATGGAAAAACATACCACGCTCATGGCTGGGAAGAATCAACATTGTTAAAATGTCCATATTACCCAAAGCAATATACAATTTTAATGCAATTCTTATTAAAGCTCCATTGTCATATTTTAAAGATCTCAAAAAAAAATAATACTTCAATTTATATGGAATCAGAAAAAACCTTGAATAGCCAAGACATTACTCAGAAATAAAAACAAAGCAGGAGGAATCACACTACTAGACCTGAGACTGTACTATAAATTGATAGTGATCAAAACAGCATGGTACTGGCACAAAAACAGAGGTAGATGTATGGAACAGAATAGAGAACCTAGAGGTGAACCCAGCTACTTCCCGTTATGTGATCTTTGACAAGCCAATTAAAAACTTTCAATGGGAAAAATATTCCCTATTTAACAAATAGTGCTGGGCAAACTGGCTGGCAACCTGTAGAAGATGGAAACTAGACCTACACCTTTCACCACTAACTAAGATAGACTTCCACTGCATTAAAGATCTAAACTTAAGACATGAAACTATAAAAATACTAGAAGAAAGTACAGGGAAACCTGTTGAAGGAATCGACCTGGGAGAATATTTTATGAAGAGGACTCCCCAGGCAATTGAAGCAGTATCAAAAATACACTACTGGGACTTGATCAAACGAAAAAGCTTCTGCACAGCCAAGAACACATTAAGTAAGACAAGTCGATAGCCCTCAGAATGGGAGAAAATATTCACAGGTTATACCTCCAACAAAGGTTTAATGACCAGAATCCATAGAAAACTCAAACATATTAGCAAGAAAAGAACAAGTGATCCCATCTCAGGTTGGGAAAGGACTTGAAGAGAAACTTCTGTAAAGAAGACAGGTGCATGGCCTAGAAATACATGAAAAAATGCTCACCATCGTTAATCATCAGAGAAATGCAAATCAAAACTACTTTGAGATATCATCTAACTCCAGTAAGATTAGCTCACATCACAAAATCCCAAAATCAGAGTGGAGAAAAGGGAACACTTCTACACTGCTGGTGGGAATGCATACTAATAAGTTCCTTTTGGAAGGATGTTTGGAGAACACTTAGCGATATAAAAATAGACCTGCCCTTCGCTCCTATAATTCCCTTACCAGGTATTTACCCAGAAGACCAAAAACCACATTATAACAAAGATATCTGTACCAGAATGTTTATTGTAGCCCAATTCATAATTGCTAAGTCATGGAAGAAGCCCAAGTGGCCATCGACCCATGAATGGATTAACAAATTGTGGTACATGTATACCATGGAATATTATGAAGCCTTAAAGAAAGATGGAGACTTTAACCTCTTTCATGTTTACATGGATGGAGCTGGAACATATTCTTCTTAGCAAAGTATCTGAAGAATGGAAGAAAAAGTATCCAATGTATTCAGCCCTACTATGAAGCTAATTTATAGCTTTCATATGAAAGCTATAAGTCAATTATTGCACAAGAATATGGGGAAAGGGGCGAGGGAGGGGAGGGAAAGGGGAAGGATGGATGGAGGGAGAGCAATTGGTGGGGTCTCAAATATGGTGCATCTTAGAGGGGTACAGGTGAAACTTACTAAATGCAGAATAAAATTGTTTTCATACAATAATTAAGAAAATGCCACGAAGGCTATGTTAAACAGTTTGATGAAAATATTTCAGATTGTATAAGAAAACAGCACATTGTACCCCATGGTTGCATTAATGTACACAGCTATGATTTAATAATAAAAAAATACCTTAGCCAGGATAATTTATAAACAACAGAATATTATTGCTCATAGTTCTGGAGCAATTTGTGGCATTTTGTTACAGCATCCCAAACACACCAAGGCAGGTAGTTCTCTGACCCAGCTGTGAACCTGGTGAATTCTTGGTCTTGTCACTTATAGCACCAACAAAAGTCACTCTGAGGAGTAGGGAGCTTTCGTGCAAATCTGATGAAGCAATACATTGAGAGATTGAACATGGTGATGACTTCCTGGGGAGCCGATGTAGGACCCACCCACGCCCTCCTTATCTCTACCTTGACACTGGACAAATTTGAATCATATGGCACCTCCTCTCACTCCTGGCTTGGCCCTAACCAGGCAAGAAAGTTTTGTAAGAAAATTTTAGTGTTGCAGAGTAGCTTCAGGGCTTGAGGTGAGAGACCCCTCTGGAGGCAGAATATGGATAAGCGCGGGTGTGACAGGGCTCTGAGAGGTTCTTCGTTCAGGCCCCTGTCATTCTCTGTGTGCTGGAGGTCCTTCACAGCACCAGCTGCAGCTGCTCACAGCTCAAGCTGTTCTTAAGTTCCAGGGATGATAACAGACTCTCTGAGGCTACTTTGTCTCAACAGTCTCAGAAATGATTGGCTGTTTCTTACTTTTAACCATCTCAAAGTGAAGATTACAAGGCACCTTCTCAGTTCACCACTAGCTAAATGGAGCATTGTCCTGGTTGTGAGATAGCAGTCACTTTTGTGATTAAGTTTGAATCCTTTGGGATCTGGCAAACGTCCAAGAACACTTCCGATCTGTCTGAGGTTCCCTGCAGTGTTTGTAAACAGGTGTGTCTTAAGAGGTTACTGAGGGAGCCCCCATTCTCCTCATGTCAGGATTGTTTTGAAGTTTCTTTTTAACTTAGATGCTAAAGCCCAAAGCTGTTTGCTCAGTGCAGGTACACAGTGGCCTGCTGGAAAGTACTCAGTCTTCCTTAACGACAAATAGTAGTATACACAGGTTACACATCAGTACAGTACTTAAGTCCTTCAATGTGGGGGCCCCTGTAGCAGTTCGCTAGGGCTGCTATTGCTGGAATTTCTCTCTACACTGAGTCCTTGGTCTCAAGGTTTGAAGAATGAAACCACAGAACAGGTGGATAAGCGACAGGTTAGAGTTTATTGATAGACAGAAAGATTGATAAGCATGGGAAGCAAAAGAGGGGGAACAGAACCTCTAGCAGTAGAGGGGGAACCCCTGTCTTCAGTCTAGGAGGTTTAGATGATGTTTCTCTTATCCTGCCAGCAGAGGTCTTGGGAAAATGTGTCACAGTTGGCCAGAGGTTTGTGGGCAGAAAATAATCCTAAATTTAGCACAGAAATTCAGTCCTTGCAGTTTTTGCCTCAAGCAAGGAGTTAGGGAATGTGCTCCCTATTCAAGGAGAACCCCGAGGCTACTTTGCTCTTGCTCTTGCCAGAGCCCACAGAGTGTGACCTGGAAAGGGTGGCATGTTTGTGCCTAGAGAGGGCAGGTCTGATTTCTGAGCTCACGTAGACCTAGAGAATACGGTCCAACTCTGACTTGGGGAATCCTGTATCAGTGCCATGATAAAATGTCCTGAGCTGGGTGGCCTAAACAACAGACATTTAGTTTCTCACTATTTTGGAGGCTGGAAGCCCCAGATCAAGGTGTCAGTAGGTCTCCTGAGGCCTTTCTTGGTTTGAGGACAGCAGCTTCCTGCTGTTTGCTCACACCGTCCTTTCTCTGTGTGTACAAACCCCTGGTGTCTCTTTTGTGATCCACATTTCTTACTCTTATAAGGACACCAATCAGATTGGATTAGGACCCACACTTAATGGTCTCATTTTAATGTAATCACCTCTTTAAAGGCCCTATCTCCAAATATTGTCGAATTCCAAGGTTTGACAAGGGGGGCTAGAGTTTCAATGTACGTATTTTAGGGGCACACAGTTCACCCTATCACAGTCACCTTGCTTTCTTTGACTCACAATGTAAGGAGTCAGACCCATGATTTGGAGCAGAAAAGGAATTGGCCCCATTTTAAGTCAGTCTAAAGTGGATAAAGTTCCTCAAAGAGGTTTGGGGGTTTGACTGTCAGGGTGTGGTGGGCAAGAGGCAAGAGCCAGTTTTGGGGAAGGTTCTTTTATCCTCATCTTTTAAAGGAAAAGCAGTGATCTAAATCAAGTGCCGGTTTTTGTGTGTATAGAAACTGTTTAACACCCTGCTTTGTTTTTTGCCTGGGTCCCAGGGGTAGCCACACAGCCTCCCATTGCCTGGGGCACCATCACCACCGAGCATCTGCCTTTGGCAATTTATACTTTCTTGGTGGCTGAGCTGTCTGTCAGCAACTCCCAAGGCCCAGACAAGCACATGTATCTTAATTACAGTGGAGAGCACATGGAGGGCACAGAGACTGGGGCAGTGGGTCCCAAAAGACACATCTTTGGGGGAAATATCTGTGTAATCTGTTCTGTTGACCTTGAATACTTCTCGTTTGAAAAAGAAAACAGAATAATGGCACATTTTTCTTTTTTGATTTATTGTCTGACCCTCATCACCCTACCTCTTATAGCATTTTGTTTGACAACTAAAAGTCAGGGGATTGCATTAAACTTTCACAGTTTCTGCTTAATTGCTGACCTTCATGTGATTTCAGTGAAAATCAGGCATTGGACTGTTCTGGATGTTAGTGTGTTGTCATTAACATTACTCCCAGGATCTAAGTCTATGTAGCAGCAGGGGAAAGTGATACTTAATTGGATTTTTGCAATTTTAGAAGTTATGATTGCTCTTTTCTTTAGAACCAGCTCAACTCCAGCATTGCATCTGCCTATTAACTTCACAGGTAGTTAAATAGAGGAATATAAAACCACATGACTATCTGTGCTCATAGCAGCTGAAAACCAGATAAGGCAATCTTTAAATCCTTTATTCCAGCACACTGTGGGTGCTAAATAAATTTACAGTGATAAATAATAATGCAAAATTTCCCTTTGTTCAAAGTCCTCTCACTGCCCTCCCCCATTCCCTGCTAAAAAGTTCAAATTTATTAATTGGAAAGAATCTTGAGAAGGTGATTTGGAAGGCTTTCATAGAAGGAATTGTTAAAAGGAACTTGAAAGGACAGGCCCCAGGAGACACAGAAAAGAGAGAAAATGCAGCACTCCTTGACCATTCATGGTAGCAGGGTGCCACAGCTGCTTGTAGACCAGTGGTTCTCAACCTTGGCTAATCGTGAGATCCACCAGGAGTCATTTATCTCCTACAGATGGCTGGGCTCCACCCCAGACTTACTAAATCAGAATCTCTTGGGAATTTATATTTGTTGAAAACTCCCTAGGTGTGTGCAGCCTGAGTTTGTAAGCTTTTTTCGTAAAGAGATGACAAAAAAGAATTACAAATTTGGTAGCCAATTGTGGCAGGAAGACGAGGCCCAATAGAGAGAAAGAGCACCCAAACACCACATTTATAAGAGGAAGGGCTTTATTCACCAGCTGAGAGCTTATGGCATAGAAGAATTCCAAATGGCTGTGCTCTCTGACTGGCTTAGTCTTTCCCTTTTATAGACATTCAAAAAGTTCCATTCCACAGGTACCCTTCTTATTGGCCAGTTTGAATCAAGTGGGAGATGCTAGTCCAGCCCCTACAGAACTACAAAATTTCACAGAACTTGGAAATTTCCAAGTTCCAGGAAGTTAAGTTTACAAATTCCCAAGAGCTGAGTCACCATGGAGAGGATCCTGCAAGTGTAGGGTGGTCTCCTTGAGAAGACCCGTTCTCCTAGACCTCACCCTTCTCAAGTATCCTCTCTCACAATGAGCTATGAATTTGTATCGTTAATGGGGTTTTGTGAAGGTAGATGCTTATTCTCTACCCTCAGTTTCCTTATCTATAAAATGTAACTAATAATACATCTAAATTAACTTTTTGAAGCAGATTGTGACCGATCTTCCTATTGGCATTTTCCTCACTGGTTACAGTAAGCATGAACTAAGACATCAGCTACTATTCATTTGGAAGTTACCATTGTTTTAGGAGATGCTGAATGTTTACCAATTCTAACTATGAGCTTTACATGAAGACCCCATCTGCTGTTTCTGGAGATCCAGTGACCATGCTGGGATTGCCTACCATATGTAAGGAAGTCATAAAAGCTAACAGCCCAACCTAGCCATTAAAGACCTGAAAAAATCAGACTTGGGAGAGGAGTAGAAAGATGACTGTGTAAATAAAATAAGAGAGTATTTAGGGGTTTTATCAGGGTAGCCCATTAAAGACACTAATATATTACTTCCTTGAAATAATATGAATTGTAACTGATGAATACTTTAATCATCTATGGGAGGTGAGCACAGCACAATTTTCTAAATAAGGATTTGCTTATCTAACCAGCCTGAGAGAGTGGAGTACATAGGGCAATGTGGTTTTGATGGGGAAACAGGGTGAAGGGGAAATGAGAGAGTGCCTGGTATCTAGTCTTGCTTTAAAAAATGGTGCCTGAGAAATGAAGAACTAGATTTGGGTTCCCAAATTACTGAGTTGCTCTTTTCCATGAATTTGAACTCAAATAAGAACAATTAAAAAGACACAGTGTTTACAAAACAGAAAACCAGAAAAAGCTGTTGAGCGCTTTTCTTGCATTGTAGTCTTTGCTAATTAAAAACAGATTGGTTGGGCATGAGCTTGACAACCTTTATGCACACTATGTGGAGAGGCAGGGCCTCCTGAAATGTATGCACAGGACTTCTTTTCTGCCTTTCATTCCTTCCTGTCCTCCCTCTCCTCCCTAATCCCATCTACTTACCTGCTACTGACATTCGGTACCACAGTGGTTAAATAAACCAGGCAACAAACAAAAAAACTAAAAAGCAGACATTTACTAGTGTGTTTAAAGTACCTTATTGCTGAGAGCCATGCAAAGTCCCTTTCTCAAAAGGACTTCTGAGACTGATGGGTGCATACAGGAGAGGTGTGGCCTCAGGGGTCTTCCATTAACAACCTTCTTGCTTGTTATCCAGATTTCTTTATTTATTTTAAATGAATTAGGCCCTTGGAAATATAGTCACGGGGCTGGGCAATTTTTAACCTTGAAGAGTGGCAGCAAAGGAAAGCTGGAAATGCATTAATCATAAACGAATCAATTAATTACAGCTCTCCTTCCCCCGTGGGGTCAGCATGGGCTACAGAAGGCCCCGAGTTATTTAGAGAAGTAGACACTGAAGATGCCCTTCATAGAGCACATGTGGAAATAAATTACTCTTCCAGATGACAATATGCTATTCTCTCAGAATATTGGGGAGGGGTGTCTTTTTGTCTCAGAATAGTCTGCGTGCAGTTTTCTAGGATAATGAAAGTTCTTAGACCATTTGTGGAAAAGCCAAGTTTTCCTCTGGCTCTGGTTCTTTGGATATGACAATACTGCACATTTAGAAAACGTCGGGTGTTTGTTTTGCTGAGTGATGTGTTGACATTTGTGAAGTTTTCAAAGAGGTGTGACAAACTCCCAGGATCCCTAGGAGAGGCCTCCATGGCAGGTAAGTGATGTAAATCACTCCTTCAGTCCTTGACTCACTCTGTGAGAATGGCAGGGTAGAAAGTCTAATAGATGGGTTTCAGAAGTCACACTGCTCTGTTGTAAATACCCATGGAACAGAATGGCCTCTGCTGTGCCGGGTAACACGTGGTTATGTGAGCTGCTGGCAACTGGTGGCAACCGGTACATGAGGAGGGCCAAGGAAGGAAGCCTGGTGGAAGCGCCAGGCTCTGCCCTCCCTTGAAGTCCAGGCTGTTCTTTTCCTTATCACCAGTCCCTTCCCCTTTGGTCCTCAAGGTCCCCTATCTTCAGATGCCCCTGGGGCCTGACCAGTGTGAGAGAAGGGGTAGGTCAGGATGCCTGTTGCAATGTGGGTTGTATAGTAAAGAACTGGGAATGCAGCATGAATATCTTAAAGAAACTAGAAGAGATGGCTCGGCGCCTATGGCTCAACGGGCTAAGGCGCCAGCCATGGACACCTAAGCTGGCGGGTTCGAATCCAGCCTGGGCCCGCCAAACAACAATGGTGGCTGCAACCAAAAAATGGCCGGGCGTTGTGGCAGGTGCCTATAGTCCCAGCTACTTGGGAGGCAGAGGCAGGAGACTTGCTTGAGCCCAGGAATTGGAGGTTGCTGTGAGCTGTGATGCCACGGCACTCTATCCAGGGTGAGAGCTTGAGGCTCTGTCTCAAAAAAAAAAAAAAAAAAAAAGAAACTAGAAGAGAATCAGAAGCTGCTGTGGCTCCTGATGCAGAGAATCTTCTAGGCATGCTGTGAAAGGGAAAAACAGTTGTAGAATCGGACATATGATGTAATATGTTTTTGTAAATAGCCACAAACAAAATTCTGTTTCCACATGTGTGCAAATACATTAGAGTGTGTCATACAAAATGATCTTTGCATTTTTTGGCCGGGGCCAGGTTTGAACCCACCACCTCTGGTATATGGGGCTGGTGCCCTACTCCTTTGAGCCACAGGCACTGCCCAGACAAAATGGTGTTTTTAAAGGTAGAAGTGGGTCAGTCCTTGGCAGTTTCATGTGTGTTAACTTAGGGTTTCCAGTGTTAATACTTTGGGCCACCTGCCTCTTTATTGGGGGCTGTGAGGTGAGGCAGTTAGCAGCATCCCTGACCTCTTCCTGCTAGCTGCCAGTGTCACTTCCATGTTGCAACAACCAAAAACATCTTCAAATAGTCTCTGAGGAGTCAAATCCTCCACTTATCTTTGAGAACTACTTATTTATTTAACTTGATATATGTAAATGTAAAAAAATGAGAAAAAATGTACACTAAACTGATTGGTTATCATTCACTTCTGGGGAGGAGCCTGGGAATGGGGCATTGTAGCTTTAGCTTATCTGTGTTGTTTTAAGTTATCTGACAGTAAAATTATTTATCTGTCCTCTGCCCTATAGAGGGAAGACAGGAGGATGATCCAAACTAACTGGTCAGGGGTGGATTGCAAAACTGAGGCAGGAAAGGAATATGGTGCCAGAGAGCAGGAAATAAGCAGAGCCAAATCAGAAGGAATATGTGTATGTGTGTGTGTTTGTGTGTGTGGTGTGGTTGTGTGTGAGTGGTCACTTATCACAAATGTTTGCTATCTGGGGATATGATCTTCACACTTGGCCTCACATCAGAATTACTTTTGGGAAAAGAAGAGAAATAGATTTCCAGAATCACTGAAAAGAGAGTTGAGCTATCTGTTGTTTTTAGTAGAGACCACCCTATGAGAAATACTGCTCTGGAGTCAGTTTGTGGATAGTCCAAATTTAAAGAGTAAGGGGAAAATAACACATGGATCATGGTACTTCCAGCAGGCTCCATGTTCTTCTCAGTTCCTCAGGCAGTCCCAGAAATTAGGATGGAGGTGATAACTATCTGGAATGTAGGGTTGGTTGTGAGACGAGTAGGGTCTTTACAAACTTCCTTGAAGAAAGTTTTGGAAAGGGGTCCAGTTCATACTTTCATGTTTCAATGAGCTCCTGCCCTTGTTTCAAGTTGGCATTGTAGGATACTAGAGAAAGGGAGAAGCATCCTCGACTCACCTGACAGCCTCTTATTGAGCACCTCTGACAATGGACAAAGCTATGGAAGAATCAAAGCTGGATGAGATAACCTCTACCCAGAAGAGTACAGGAGACAGACATGCAAACAGCTCCTTGTGCACAGGGCAGGATCACACTGGGGTTGGGAAGGAGGTAGAGGTGCTCTGTGGTGAATCAGCAGGAAGGGCAGTGAGCAGCATGGGAAGCCCTGCAAAGGCCAGGAGCGTGTGGAAGTGACATGTGTTTTTAGAACATTAAGACAAAACTGAGCTCCTTCTGAGTACTTTCTTCCCTCAACTTTTTATTATGATAAATTTCAAACATACAAAAGTTTAAAGAATAGTATAGTGAACATCAATATACTCTCTGTATATATTCAACAATTGTTAACTAACATTTTGCCAAATTTGCTTGATCCTTATGTTTTTGTTTTTGTTTTTTTGGTGTTAAGTTTGAAATTTGTAAGCCTCATAACACTTCATTCCAAACACTTCTTCATACTTCTCTTGAGAATAAACACTTCCTTCTAGGATCTGTTTCTTTGGAAAGTCCAACCTGACTGTCTGTTAGATTCTGTTGTTTTTTATTTCATCATGGAATATTTAACTTATTTCTCTTGTCCCTATTATTTCCTGAAAATTAGAAGTTAAGTCTAAAAGGTTGACTGACAAATTCAGATGAGAACTTTTTGGTAAAAATATTTAATGGATGATATGTATTTTTTATTGTATCATATCAGTTCTTCTAAGGTTTTCTTTTTCTTTTTTTTTTTTTAAGTTTTAAGGTAAAGTGGGAATGTATTCAGAGCCTGAAGCCAAAGAGATATTTTGTGGTATCAGGCTCATTTTAGTACAGAAAATTACCAATGGAAGGCCAATGTCTCTAATTCCACTTACTCAGGTTTAGAAAGCAAAGCAAGATGGTGGCTGATGGACCACAACTAGATGAGTATTGTGTTATTTAAATGTCTATTTGAAGTGTCCCCAGACTAATTGCAGAAAATGTAGCTGGATTTGAAGTAGGTTGAGAAGAGATGTAGAAGTTTCAAAGTAGGCTGGAAAATCAGAGTGAATAGGAAGGTCATCCTTGAGTCCTCCAGTCAGGAAGTGGGAAGAAAAGACCAGAAGAAATTAGCAAAAATAATTATCAGGCTCAGTGCCCATAGCACAGGGGTTATAGCACCAGCCACATGCACCAAGGCTGGCAGGTTGGAACCTGGCCTGGGCCAGCTAAACAACAAGGACCACTGCTACAAAAAAATAGCTGGGCTTTGTGGCAGGCACCTGTAGTCCCTCCCAGCTATGTGGGAGGCTGAGGCAAGAGACTCACTTAAGCTCAAGAATTTGAGGTTGCCATGAGCTGTGATGCCACAACACTCTACCGAGGGTGATATAGTGGCACTCAGTCTCAAAAAAAAAAAAAAAAAAGTCAGTAACTATTAGACAAAGCTGCCTATTGGGTTTGATGATTAAGCAACCTCTCTTCCACTATGGGTTTTTATCAACTTGAGAGACATAGTTGTCATGAGAAGATAAAAAATAAGTGTCAGCCACATTACTCTAGTTTGGGGTTCACTAGGAAATCCAGATTAGAATAGGTGGTTTGTACTGGATGTTAAAAAGGACTCTCTACTAATATCTTCCCTGAACTGAACTGACTTAACTTCTTATTGTTAATTTCATGGGTCAACTTGACTAAGTCAAGGAGTACCCAGATATTTGTTCGAATATTATTTTGGGATGGTTCCCCTCATGCACATGGTATTTGGAAATAACCCTTTCTTATTAATCTACCATAACTGTGCATTGATCTTTTCAGTGAACCAACCTAGGGAAAAAGGGCAAGTTTTACCCTGATCCCTTCAGTTTGCCCTAGTTGGAAGGATCCTCAAAGCCAGGCTCTTGTCCTAAAAGCCTCCACAAGAGGATTGGAACCCTGACATCAGCCAGCATGTAGTAGGTTACATTATCTTGGAATTTCATCTAAGAATAGTACAGGACGAGGAGGTACAAGATGGCCAACTGGAGCCAGCTTTCGACAGACGCTCCCATCCAGAGGGAAAATGACCAGAAAGCACCCAATAAAGCTGAAGACTGGGAACAGACCTGAGAGAGAAGAGTGATAACTGCACATCACCTCTGGTGAGGCGAGCTGTGACTCCAAGAAAGCAAATATCAGGTACAAAACTCATCACAAGGAAAAGTGTTCATCCCCTCCCCCAAGAGAGTTGGGTTTTTTTTGCTTGTTGTAGGTTTTCCACAGGCAAGCAGCGAACTGAGGACCTCTTGTCTCACTCCATGGAAGAGAGGTGCAGGAAGTGGAGACTACTTCTCCAGAGGGACCCTGCTATGACCCTGAGCACTCTCTTGCCAGGCATGGAAGTTGAACTAACATTTTCCCTGCCATTTTGTTATTATTATTATTATTATTATTATTATTATTATTATTATTATTTGCAGTTTTTGGCTAGGGTCAGGTTTGAATTTTTCTTTTTTTTTGAGACAGAGCCTCAAGTTGTCACCCTGGATAGAGTGCTGTGGCATCACAGTTCACAGCAACCTCCAATTCCTAGGCTCAAGCAAGTCTCCTGCCTCCACCTCCCAAGTAGCTGGGACTACAGGCACCTGCCACAAGGCCCAGCCATTTTTTGGTTGCGACCGTCATTGTTCTTTGGTGGGCCCAGGCTGGATTCGAACCCGCCAGTTCAGGTGTACGTGGCTGATGCCTTAGCCCATTGAGCCACAGGCACCGAGCCTTTCCCTGCCATTTTGAACTTCCACTCCACCCTTCCCCCTAGCCTGATGGTCCAGAAGCCTAACCCCTGCAGACACTGAAATGTCTGTGGTCCATTGCCAGGTCCAGACACTGCAAGGGCTATGCTAGAAAACCTGCACTGTAACAGTGAGCCCAGCAGTAGTGCAGACAAAGGTGGGGAGGCTGTTTGGCTTGGCTCTGTGAAAGTGCAAATCAGCTGTGGAAGGAGGCTTGCAATCTGCACGCCCTGCCCTGTCAGAACTGAGCACCCTGCACCCCACCCTGCCCGAGCCTCACGCCCCATGTCTGCCCAGTCAGAGCTGCTTGCTGTGCACTCTGCCCTGCCATTGCTGCTAGGCACTCCACCCTGCCAGAACCGTGCACCACGCATTCCATTCTGCTGCTGGTGCCTTGAGCCCAGCACTCCCAGAGCCACTGCTACAGGGGCCTCCCTGGCCATGGGAGCTGCCTCGGAGCTGTGCAGGGACACATCCCATGAAGATTCAGCAACAGTTGAGTGATCCCACCAGGGTCTAATCTTGGACAGACACCTCCCCAACTCTGAGGACTACCAGAGGGAAGCCAGACCTTGTCCTATAGGGATACCAGTGCTGCAGAGCAGCTGGGGCAAAGGCGTGGTGGCTGAGGGAGAAAATCATTTGCTGACTTGTCATTCTCAGGTTTGGACTGAGCTCAGGTGGAACACTCCCCAGTTGCCATTGAGTACCTGAGGCAGGCAGGCCTCAGCTCCCCCAGCCGGCTGGTGGCAGAGGGTGGTGACTGGGCTGAGGGGGCATTGTCTTTCCTTTGACTCTGGCAGGTGCAAATCTCTGGCACATCTGCTTATTGGAGGGAGCAGGACCACAGCCCTTTGGGGCTACCAGTGACTGGGTGTGAAGAGGTGCAAGGTGGGGAAAGAGATACCAGCCCCCTGGTCCAACTCTGCTACTGGGAGGGCCTTTCTGACTCCACAGAGCACCAGAGAAAGTCACATTTGAGCAGCCAGTAGACCTCTGCTATCTAGTTGCTGGAAACCTGTCAAACTCTCCCACTTGGAAGTTAGTACTGAATGGGCCAATTGGTTTAGAACTCCTAATCTGGGCCAATTACCCAAGGACCCTCTTGGGTGGTACCCTGGTTGTGTGGCAATGGGACGGGTTGATTTTCCTCTTCCAGTTGTTGCCAGTAGGGGGGGGTGTGGGATGTCTTAGGTGCTTGTATTTCTCCATAGCTGAGACTTCAACCCAGAGTCACTGATCCACTAGGATCAGACAAAGACCAGCCGAATACAAGTCAGAGCCACCTAACCCCCCCACATCAAGCAGGTCCCCAGAACCTCAGGCTGGTAATACTGTATGGGGCCTTTGCAAAGCTATAGGAGAAAAAGCTACAGTCGCCAGTCCCAGATCCTTGGCAAAGGGCAAGTTAACCACAAGTCCAGGAGCCCCAATCCAATTTTACCTTGCCTGCCCGTCTAGCCCAACGGTGAAAAATAATCATTGGAAAAACTATGGCAACATGAATAATCAGAGTAGATCAACTCCCCTAAGAAGTGACAAAACAGACATACCAGATGATCCCATTCATAAACAAATGGCTGAGACAACAGAAATTGAGTTCAGAATTTGCATGGCAAATAAGATCAACAGAATGGAGATAAAAATGGAATTAGAATTTCAAGGAGTAATGCAAAAGTTGTCTCAAGAATTCAATGAATTCAAGGACAAAATCACCAAAGATTTTGACATATTGAGGCAAGAAACTGCAGACCTCAAAGATCTGAGAAATAAAATAGAATATATCAGTAACAGAATGGAGCAGGCAGAAGAAAGGATCTCTGATGTTGAAGGCAAAACTTTTGAATGCTCCCAAATGATCAGAGAGGAAGAGAAGTGAAGAGCAAAAATGGACTATTCCCTGAGAGAATTGTGAGACTACTCCAAAAGAGCAAACATTCACCTCATAGGAGCCCCTGAAGGAGAAGAGGTTGCTTTGAAAGGCCTAGCTGCTCTACTCCATAAGATAATAGAGGAGAACTCCCCCCAAATGGCAAGAGATTCTGGAATCCAGATAGCAGACAGTTTCAGAACCCCAGCACAACTCAATCCAAATAAAACATCTCCTAGACACGTTATAATTAACTTCACTAAAGTTAATATGAAGGAGAAAATTCTGTAAGCAGCCAGATAATAAGATAACCATAACCTACAAGGGGAAGAGTATTAGAATTACTGCAGATCTTTCTGCTGAAACTTTTCAAGCTAGAAGAGGATGGTCATTGACTTTTAACCTCCTAAAACAAAATAACTTTCAACCTAGGATTCTGTATCCAGCTAAACTGAGTTTCATTTATGATGGACAAATTAAATATTTTAATAACATTCACATATTGAAGAAATTTGCCACAACTAAACCAGCTCTCCAGGATATTTTCAGACCCATCCTCTACAATGACAAGCACAATTCTCTACCACCAAAGTAAATTCACTCAGAAACTTTTGATCTAACTCCAACTTTCACAGTGGTGAAAGGAGTAAAAATGTCCACTGGACTTTTGAAAAACTTGATACCAAAATACTACCAGGATTATCAATTCTCTCAATTAATATGAATGGCTTAAATTGTCCTATAAAGAGGCACAGGTTGGCTGACTGGATACAAAAACTCAGGCCAGATAGCTGCTCCATACAAGAATCTCATCTTACCTTAAAAGATAAATATAGACTCAGGGTGAAGGGGTGGTCATCTATAATTCAGGCAAATGGAAATCAGAAAAAAGCAGGTGTTACAATTTTATTCTCAGATACAATAGGCTTTAAACCAACAAAAGTAAGGAAAGATAAAGATGGTCACTTCATATTTGTCAAGGGCAACATTCAACATGATGAGATTTCAATTATTAACATTTATGCACCCAACCAGAATGCTCCTCAATTTATAAGAGAGACTCTAATAGACATTAGCAACTTGATTTCCTTTAGCACCGTAATAGTTGGAGATTTTAACATTCCTTTGGCAGTGTTGGATAGATCCTCCAATAAGAAGCTAAGTAAAAAAATTTTAGACTTAAACTTAACCATTCAAAAATTGGATTTAACAGACATCTACAGAACATTTCATCCTAACAAAACTGAATACACATTCTTCTCATCAGCCCATGGAACATCCTCCAAAATTGATCACATCTTAGGTCACAAGCCCAAACTCAGAAAATTTAAAAGAATAGAAATTATTCCTTGCATTTTCTTGGACCATCAATAAGTCAGTAACAACAGGAATCTGTATACTCATGCAAAATCATGAAACTAAATAACCTCATACTGAAAGATAGCTGAGTCACAGATGAGATTAAGAAGGAAATTACCAATTTTTTGGAACAAAGCAATAATGAAGACACAAATTACTAGAACCTCTGGGATATTGCAAAGGCATTCCCATAAGAGGGAAATTTATAGCACTGAAAAAGAATGGAAAGAGAGGAAGTTAATAATTTTATAGGACATCTGAAGCAAGTGGAAAAGAAGGAACATTCCAATCCCAAACCTAGCAGAAGAAAAGAAATAACCAAAATTAGAGCAGAATTAAGTGAAATTAAAAACAAAAAACTTATACAACAGATCAATCAATCAAAAAGTTGGTTTTTTGAAAAGGTCAATAAAATAGATAAACTTTTGGCTAACTTAACCAGAAGCAGAAGATTAAAATCCCCAATTTCATCAATCAGAAATGATAAAGGCCAAATAACAACAGACTCCTCAGAAATTCAAAAAATCCTTAATGAATATTATTAAAAACTCTATTCTCAGAAATATGAAAATGAGGGAAATAGACCAATACTTGGAAACATGCCACCTTCCTAGACTAAGCCAGATGAAGTGGAAATGTTGAACAAGCCTATATCAAGCTCTGAAATAGCATCAACTATAAGAAATATCCCCTAAAAGAAAAGCCGAGGACCAGATGGATTCACACCAGAATTCTATCAAACCTTTAAAAAAGAACTAGTACCTATATTACTTAACATTTTCCAAAACATAAAAAAGGAAGGAATACTTCCCAACACATTCTATGAAGCAAATATCACCTTGATCCCCAAACCAGGAAAAGACCCAACAAGAAAAGAAAATTATAGACCAATATCTTTAATGAATATTGATACAAAAATATTCCATAAGATCCTAGCAAACAGAATCCAGCAACACATCAAACAAATTATACATCACGATCAGATGGGTTTCATCCCAGGGTCCCAAGGATGGTTCAATATATGTAAATCCATAAATATAATACATCACATAACAAAGTAAAAAACAAAGATCGTATGATTCTCTCAATTGATGCTTTTGATAATATCCAGCATCCTTTCTTGATCAGAATGCTTAAGAAAATAGATATAGAAGGAACATTTCTTAAACTGATAGAGGCCATCTACAGCAAACCCACAGACAATATCGTATTGAATGGTGTTAAATTCAAATCATTTCCACTCAGATCAGGAACTACACAAGTTTTCCCATTGTCTCCATTGCTTTTTAACATTGTAATGGAAGTCTTAACCATTGCAATCAGGGAAGAGAAGGCAATCAATGGTATCCAAATAGGATCAGAGGAGATCAAACTGTCACTCTTCACAGATTATATGATTGTATATCTGGAAAACCAAGGGACTCAACAACAAAACTCCTAGAAGTGATCAAGGAATACAGCAGCAACTCAGGATACAAAATCAATACTCACAAATCTGTAGCCTTTATATATACCAACAATAGCCAAGCCAAAAAAACAATCAAGGACTCTATTCTCTTTATAAGAATGCCAAAAAAGATGAAATATCTGTGAATTTCCCTAACAAAGGACATGAAAGATCTGTATAAAAGGAACTATGAAACTCTGAGAAAAGAAATAGCTGAAGATTTTAACAAATGGAAAAATATACCATGCTCATGACTGGGAAGAATCAACATTGTTAAATGTCTATACTACCCAAAGCAATCTACAGATTTAATGTGATCCCTATTAAAGCACCTCTGTCATACTTTAAAGATCTGGAAAAATTAGTACTTTGTTTTGTATGGAAACAGAAAAAACCTTGAATAGCCAAGACATTACTCAGAAATAAAAACAAAATTCCTCCTGAATTTTGTAAAATTTGTAAATCAGGAGGAATCACACTACCAGACTTAGACTATATTATGTATCTATAGTGATCAAAACAACATGGTACTGGCACAAAAATAGAGAGGTAGATGTATGGAACAAAATTGAAAACCAAGAGATGAACCCAGACACTTACAATCATTTGATCTTTGATAAGCCTATCAAAAATATAAATTTGGGGAAAGATTCCCTGTTTAACAAATGGTGCTGAGTGAATTGGCTGGCGACATGTAGAAGACTTAAACTGGACCCACACCTTTCTCCTCTAACAAAAATTGACTCTCACAGGTTAAAGGACTTAAAATTGAGACATGAAACTATAAAAATTCTTGGAGAGAGCACAGGGAAAACATTGAAAAAAATTGGCCTGGGTGAATACTTTATGTGGAGGACCCCCTGGGCAATTGAAGCAACATTAAAAATACATTACTAGGATCTGATGGAAGTAAAAAGCTTCTGCACTGCCAAGAGCACAGTAAGTAAAGCAAGCAGACAGCCCTCAGAATGGGAGAAGATTTTTGTGGGTTATATTTCTGACGAAGGTCTAATAACCAGTATCCACAGAGAACTCAAACTTATTTATAAGAAAAGAACAAGTGATCCCATTTCATTGTGGTCAAGAGACATGAACAGAAGCTTCTCGGAAGAATACAGGCACATGGTCTACAGACACATGAAAAAATGGACATCATCTTTAGTCATCAGAGAAATGCAAACCTGAGATATCATCTAACTCCAGTAAGGTTAGCCTACATCACAAAATCCCAAAACTACAGCCGTCAGTGTGAATGTGCAGCAAAGGGAATACTTCTGCACTTTTGGTGGGAGTGCAAGCTAGTATTTTCCTTTTGGAAAGAAGTTTGGAAAACACTCAGGGATCTAAATGTAGACCTGCCATTTGATCCTGCAATTCTTCTACTAGGTGTATATTCAAAAGACCAAAAATCACTTGGCAACAAAGGTATTTGCACCAGATTTTTCATTGCAGCTCAATTCATAATTGTCAAGTCATGGAAGAAGTCCAAGTGGCCATTGACCCTTGAATGGATTACTAAATTATGATATATATATACCATGGAATACTTTGCAGCATTAAAAAAGATGGAAACTTTACCTTTTTTATGTTTACATGGATGGAGCTGAAAAATATTCTTCTTAGTAAAGTATCTCAGGAATGGAAAAAAAAAATCCAATGTACTCAATACTATGAAACCAATTTATAATCGCTCACACTTTCATATGAAAGAGAATCACAATTATAGCCCAGGATGAAAGAGGGAAGGGGGGGATTGTAAGTGAGGGGGTGGTTTGATTGAGGGAGGGTTAATGGTGGGACCACACCTATGGAGCATATTGCAAGGGTACAAGTCAAATCTATCAAGTACAGAACACAAATGTCTTAACACTGTGATTAAGTAAATAAGGTGAAAGCTATGTTAATTAGTAGGGTGTAAGCACTCCAATTTGCACAAATAATCAACACATTGAATCCGACAAAGGCATAAATGCATTCATGATCTATGTATATATGACTTAATAAAACAAAGAAACAAACAAACAAAAAAATCCAAATATTATTTTGGGTATGTCTGTGAAAGTATTTTTGGATGAGATTTGATTCAGTAGGATTAGTGAAACAGATTTCCCATTCTTATGGGTTCAAGAAGTTGGAGGCATGTAAGAGGGAACTCTTATCTGACCATTCTGAGTTGGGGCAGCAGACTTTCCCTGCCCTTAGAATCACTAAAGCATCAGCTTTTCTTCGGTCTCAACTCCGCCAGCTTTTAGAATGGAACTATACTATTCGAACTACAGCTTCTCCACTGTATATCCTGGGATTTCTCATAATTTAGTGAACCAATGCCTTATAATAAATCACGCTCTCTCTCTTTATGTGCTTGTGTGTATAAAGTATATATACACACACATACATATATGTATAGATATAGATCTTTTATTGGTTCTCTTTTTTTGGAGAACCCTAATACAACTTTTCACTTGTGGGTGGGCAGCTGAAAAGTTTTGCCTGGCTTGCTTCTGTATGGAAGGAAGGAAGTACTACATGAATAGTGACATTTGTTTCTCTTCTACAGATCAGATAAGTCATCCTGGGCCTGTAGGGATCAGTGAGTGAGAGAAAACCACAAATAATGGTAAAAAGTCCTCACCAGCATCCCCCAAGGTGGTAAAAAATTGGGTAGAGCACCAGCATAAAGGCTTAGAGGGAATCTGAAGAGAGGAGCTCCATGTATCAACTGGGTGTATAAGGATTAGAATACACATACTAGGCTATATTAAATATTGCCTCAAAGGAAAGCTGAGCCGAGCTAACTCTAATAAGGAAAGCTAATTGGAACTGGATTCAGCCTAGACCAAGGAAAGCACTACTTTAACAGACACTAATAAATACCAGAAATTATTTTCAGCTGTCTATTATACAGGGAGAAATAACACTTGATCAACTTCTTAGCACAAATCTGTAAGCTCCTAAAACTTACAAGAAACTTTAATAACATACAAAATATCTTTTGATTTGGATTAACTTGATTCCATACAAAAGGTGAATGCATGACTTGTTGTGATAAATTGAGTCACTATCAGGAAAGTTGGGATAATTGGCAACTAAAAAATGTTTAATTCAATTTTTTACATTGATTTAATTTTATGAGTATGACAACAGATCTGATGGCCACTCCAGTAAAAGAGTACCAAATTTGCTTTCAAGGGTGGACTAGGTACTGGCATTGGTGCATGGCTTCCCATCAGGACATTAATGCCACCCCTGCTGCCCCTATCACTACCATATTCTTCTCACTCAGTAGCCCCTCACCATCCCAAGAAAAAGGAGTCTACTTTATGGACAGTTGAGTCAATGTACGTATGAGTAAGGTGGGAAGAGCTACCAAAAGGAGCAAAAGGGAGAATGACACAAATCTGTATGTTGTCAAACAATTGGAGAGAGCTAGGGGATTAGTAAGTGATCACACACAACTTGGCTGTTCACTGAGAAATGGAAGAAAAATATTTTAGTTATTTTTTAATACCTATAAACTGTATTTCCTTAAAGAACACACTGAGGCTGAACAACCTAGGCTTCTGAAATTATAAAGATCAAGTGTGGTACAAAGGGTGTGCGTTACATTTATCATTATACAAATAGGTTTTTTAAGGATAGAAATTATTTCTATAAATAGCAAGCTCTGTCTTATAAATGGTCTTATAGCCTTTAAAATTAGACACTTTTTTAGTAATTCTTGAAGGATTATTTTCCTTAATGGTATTTGGCTGGACAATTCTCTCTACTATTTACTTAACATCTGACTATGAATTGCCCTGATGTGCAGATAGTGCCAAGTTCAGAAGACCTGTCCCACACCCTCATCTTCATCTACCCTTGTTCCTGTGTTATCCTTAACTAGGGAAAATGCAATTTCCTCACACAATATTGTTTAAATAATTCTACCTATCTCACTCTATTCTTATTTATTTGTTATAGAAAGAGTTTAGAAGCTGTGGTTTAGCTTTTTCCAAGAATAATCTTTAGAGTATTGCTGTCCCCATAACTAGATTAAACCTTTGGCACTGAGTGCTCAAATCTGCCCTGATTGCAAGAAATGATTCTGAAATCTCTTCCACATTCACACTTGTAGGTTGCTAAAGTCATCCCTTCTGTGCACACATGTACAGTGTATGCAGGTACACATGTGCACATGCATATTTCACCCTGTATTACATCATGTCTACATGACTGCATCACTTGCTTAGTTATTTACCTTCTCCAAGCTACCTTATAACATCTTTCACTAATACCCCTTTTCCAATCACTTCTCCATTTTGAAAACCTTTAATGATTTCTCATTAGCTATTGGATAAATTTTAAACTCCTGATCCTAATACTTATTGTTCTTGAAAAGCAGATTGCAATCTATCTGCAAATACTTATTTTTCACTAGCTCCCATTAATATAATTGATCCAGACTGCTCAGACTCCTTTATGTTTTCCTATACCCTCTATCTGTCCCTGCCTAGAATGCCCCTATTCTCTCCCTGCATCTGAATCCAGCCCTGAATCCAAGGCCAGGTAAACCCTTTGGCCACACTGAATCACAGGATTCTCATTCTTCTTCATCCTTTGGCTCCACTACTCACTCGGCACATCTTACACTCTGACACATCAAATTTCTTTCCATGTGTACTGATCTTATCTCCCCCAGCTAGATCTTAATTTCCTTGAGAGTCAAACAATGACTTATTAAACTTGTACCAAGTGCTCAGAAAATGAATCCAGTAATAGATTATTTATTTTACAACAGAAGCATTTAGATTTAACCTACCCCCAGCACAGCAGTTGGCCTTATTTGTACTACTATTCCCTATAGCTGCAAGAGCCTATGGCTGGACTTTCTTCAGGCTTGAGGAGGGTGCCTCTCAGTTCTGTCTCAGCTGCTCACTTCACCTGGGAGTAGAGTGGACATCTGGTGCTGACTGGCTAACAGCTGAGGGACAGTGGGTACAGTACAATCAACTCTAATTTAGGAGAGAATGTGCTTAACCTTAGAAAACCAGTATTTACTGTAAAACTGAATAAGAATTGCTAATTACTGAACTCCCATAATATGCCCATACTACAGACAAACTGCCCTTAATAGTATTTCCTATACATTACCTCATTTAATTCTCATATCAATCTTGTGAAGTAGGCATTATGAGCCCTCACTTTACAAATTAAAAAAGAACACATTATAGAGAGTTTGCTCAAAGGCACATATATAGAAAAATGGAAGAGCTGGGACTCACTTTCACTGCAAATCCCATACTATCTCATCACCCACTTCATGAGCTTATCTCCCAATCACAGTTGGGTCTTCTCTCTTCACCCTCTTTTGATGAACATATCATCTCCTAAGAACCATATAAGCCAGTATAACCCCAATGAATGTTAGATATGGCCTAATATGCTGAGCTGAGAATCAATAACTTCTTAGCTGGGTCATGACCTAGGATATGGATGCTATTTTATAGCACTTATAGTCTTTTACATTTGTGAATTCCATCTCCTGAGCTGAAGGTGAATTAGAGGTGACAGCATCATGGAGTCTCTCACCTCCCCCATCTTCCTGTCTTTAGTGAGAATATGAGTGATTAAGATGATATGTTGGAGACAAGATGGAATGTGCAGGAAAGGGAAGGAGAAGTTGTTGTATCACTCAAAATCCTGAGATTTTGTAAAAAGTTCCAGTCTGGGGCAAGGCCCAGGACACTGTTGGACTCCTATGACTTGGGGTTGGCTATATAGCCAACAAAAACAGTCATGCAAGTGATTTTCTTTTTTTTTCATCTATGGACCTTAGAGGCCATAAATACAGGTATATTTCATGAGGTTGGGTAGAAAGGAGTCTTGCTAGCTATAAAAATATATATGGAAATATAGCTGAGAAGAATTATTTTTGTCCTAAGCCTAGTCAATGAGTCAGATTCTACAGGGTCTGGAGTTCTTTACAACTCTTCCTCTCACCTCCTATGATACATGACAGATTTGCTGATAATAAAGCACACGATCTCTGAACACTGAGTGGTTTCTTAACTCCAGTGACTTCCTTAGTTCTCTGTGTAATATTTCTTCAGGTAGAATTTCTTCTATCCACCTTGCAAGCAGTTGCCTCCTTTAGAAAACAAGAGGACACCAGTTGCTTATAACTACATACAAGTCAGCAGAGATGAATTGCAGTATACTTGAAAATCTCAAAAAAATTCAAATTTTAACTTCAAATTCTGGGAAGAAACAAGAATAAATCATCCAACATTCAATTGGAAGACACCTAGAAGACCCATTCTCAGAGCCCTTGTTCTAGCTGTATTCTCATATCTTATTATAGATGTCCTAGTGCTGACATTTGAGGTAAAGTATGACTGGAAGGTGTCACCTCTAAATCTACCCATCTGCAAATTGGAGCTATATTGCAAGGACAATGAATGAAGGTTAACAAAGCATCTCAGAATCTGAAATGATAGCAAATGGGGAGAGAAAATAGCTTAACAGACTCTTGTCACATACAAAAGAAAACCCTTTTAAAAATTCTTCCATAGTCTAGGTTCCAAACTAGTTAAACACTAAAATATATTGGACTCTGGACAGTTGAATTCTTGAGCAATTATCTAAATGTCTATGGCCATTTCCATCTTGAGAAATGATAATATTGTCCTCAATGTCTATTATTATGTGCTATTTCTCACTTCATTTGTGTTTCTTCCTAATCAGATTTGCCTGAGGCTATTTTATCACTACTTGATTTTATTGTATGGTATTGACCTCCACAGTTCAGCCTTCTGACCACTTGCTGCCAGACACCCTAGCTGCCTCTCTCTTTCTCCCTTTATTGAACTCACCTGGAAAAAACACCAGCCCCAGTTAACACAACAATCCACTTGCTCCACTCATATGCCAAAATAATTCCTATCAGTTCAACCGACTTCCAATTTATAGCCACAAATTTCAAATGGGCACCATGTACTGCCATAGATAACCCTATTACACTTCCCTAATAAATTCATGTTCTCTGTCTCTGAGACATTTATGTCATATCTATTCTCTTTCCTCAAATCATCAAACATTCTCCCCATCTCATCCTTAGTTAAAAATGTTCTTTCATAGGAAAAATAGATGCAACACACAAAATCTGCCTCATCTTGCCACTGTGAACTTCATCACCTTAACTGCATTTTTAAATTGTAGTGAAATATACATGACATAAAGTTTACCCTTTCACCAATTTTAAGTGTACTATTCAGTAACATTAAGTATATTCACTTTTGTGTGAAACCACACTACACTCCACCTTCAGAACTCTTTCATCTGCATTTTTAAAAAATGAAATAAGAACAGCTAACTTTCATTGACTACTTACTATGTGCCAAGTTCTTAACAAGTTGTATGCATGAAATCATTTAATCCTTACAACTCCAGGAGGTAGAGCTAAAATTAGAGGAGAAAAAAAGGTTAGTAATAGGTCACCACAATGAGATATCCTCTCACAGCTATTAGGATCACTATTATCTAAAAGGAAAAAAGAACAAGCATTGGTAAGAATGTGGAGATATTGTAACATTGTACACTGTTGGTAAGTAATCAAAATAGTGCAACTGCCAAGGCAAATAGTATGCAGTTTTCTCAAAGAATTAAAAATAGAACCATCATATGATCTAGCAATTCTGCTTATGGGCATTTTTTGATGCCCATAGAAATCAGGATCCTGAAGAGATGTCATCACTCCCATGTCCATTGTAACATTATTTACAACAGCAGGATGTTGACGCAACCTAACTACACATTACCAGATCACTAGATAAAGAAAAGTCTTATATGCATATAGTGGAATATTTATTATTCAGGGGATACTTATATTTATTATTCTAGGTATCTAGATTTTGGAAGCTCAAAAGATTCAAATATGATAAACCCAAAGAAGGCTACAGAGAGACACATTATAATTGAACTGTTAAAAGTTACAAGGAAGAAATTTTGAAAGCAATGAGAGAAAAGTGACTCATATATAAAGATGGCACCTATAAAACTATCAACAGATTTCTCAGCAGAAAATTTGCAGACCAGGAGACAGTGGGATGCTGTATTCAAAGAGCTGAAAGAAAATAATGCCAACAAATAATACGATACTTGGAAAAATGTTCCCTTAGAAATAGAGGACAGATAAAGACTTTTCATAAAAACAAAAGCTGAGGGAGTTCATCAACACTAGACTTTAATTTATAAGAGTTCATCAATGCTAGACTTTAATTACAAGACATACTAAAGGGAACTCTTCAAGTTGAAAGGAAAGGATGCTAAATAGCAACATTTGTGTATGAAAGTATAAAACTCACTGGTAAAGGTGTAGGCAAATACAGTAACACTGTAAGGAAGTGTATAAATCGCTTTTACCATCTGTATAAAATTTAAAGGACAAAAATATTATCAATACAACATTTGTTGATAGATCCATAAAAAAGAAAGATGTAAATTTTCACATCAATGGCATAAAGTATGAGGTAGGGGAGAAGTAAAACTGGAGTGTTTGTGTGTACTTGAAATTAAGATATTATCAGTTTAAAATAGATTAGTACAACTAATCTATTAGTTTTTTTATGTAAGCCTTATGGGAACCACTAGGAAATACCATTAGTAGAAACACACACACAAAGAAGAGAAAGAAATCAAAATCTGCTCACTAAAATATCATCAACTTACAAGAAAAGAGAATGGCAAAATAACTACAAAATAGACAGAAAACAATTAACAGTAAAAGTAAGTTGCTACGTGTCAATAATTACTTTAAATGTGAATGGGTTAAACTCCCAATCAAAAGACATAGAAAGGATCAATAGATTAAAAAAGAAAAAACAAGATCTGACTATAAACTATGTACAAGACACTTTAGCTTTAAGGACACACGCAGGCTAAAAATGAAGGATGGAAAAAGATATTCTACACATATGGTAATCAAAAGAGAACAAGGTGGCTAACTTATGTCAGAAAAAATAGACCTAAGTCTAAAACTGTGACCAGAGACAAAGAAGGTTATTATATAATAATAAAAGCTTAATTCATCAGGAAGATATAGTGATTATAAATATACCCAACACCAGAACACCTAAGTATATGAAGCAGACATTGACTAATCTGAAGAGGAAAATAAATAAATACAATTATAGTAGGAGATTTTAACACTTGATTTTCAATAATGGTTAGAACATCCCAGATAGAAAATCAATAAAGAAACAGTGCAATTGATCAACACTATAGACCAAGTGAACGTAAAAGGCATACACAGAACACTCCACCCAATAGCATCTGAATACACATTCATTTCAAGTGCATACACAACATTTTCCAGAATTTATTATATATTAGATAAAAAAGTCTTAACAAATTTAAAAAGATTGAAATTTTATACAAGTATCTTTTCTAACTACAATTAAAACAAGAAATCAATAAAAGTAGGAAAACTGTAGATTTTGTAAATGGTACTGACTCGTTGATTTGACTGTCAACTTGACTGTTGTTATGTGTGCATTCTTTTCGTAACCTGAGACTTTGCTGAATTTATTTATCAATTCTAGGAGTTTTAGGGTTTTCTAGAAACAGGAATAGTTATCCTGCTATTTTCTAACTTGGAACCCTTTATTATTTCTTTCTTTTGCTTGACTTTTTCCCACTCAGTGTGATGTTGGCTGTGGGTTTGTCATATATGGCTTTTATAATTTTGAGGTATATTCAAGGAGGTAATATATCACTACAAAAAGAATTATAAGACACTGATGAAAGAAATCATAGATGACACAAACAAATGAAAAAATATCTCACACTCAGGGATTGGTAGAATCAACATTGTTAAAATGACCATACTACCTTCAATGGAATCCCCATCAAAATACTTACATCATATTTCTTAGATCAAGAAAAATAATTTTGTGCTTCATATGGAACCAAAAAAAAAGAAAAAAAAAAAAAGAGCCCAGATAGCTACAGCAAGCTTAAGCAGTAAGAACAAACCTGGAGGCATCACATTACCTGACTTCAAACTGTATTATGAAGCTATAGTAAGCAAAGTGGTACTAGTATAAAAGTGGACACACAGACCAATGAAACAGAATAGAGAACCCAGGAATAAAACCATCTGCCTACAACTAACTGATTTTCAATAAAGCAGGCAATAACATACACTGGGGAAAGGGAGCCTTATTCAATAAATGGTGCTGGGAAAACTGGATAGCCACATGCAAAAGAACAAAACTGGACCTCTAACTTTTACCATGTGGTTGGTGAAATTAATTCAAGATGAATAAAAGACTTAAATGTAAGGTATGAAAACATAAAAATTCTAGAAGAAAACATAGGAAAAGCACTTCTAGACATCAGCCTAGGCAAAGAACCTTGTAAATTGACTAAGATCTGAAAAGCAAATATTTTGACAAAATAAATAAATATGACTTAATTTTATTAAAAAAGCTTCTGCACAGAAAAGGAAATAATTAACAGAGTAAATCACTAAAAAACATGAGAAAGTGCTCAACATTACTATTATTCATCAGGGAAATATAATTTAAAACCACAGGGAGCTACTACCTTAATCCTGTCAGAATGGCCATTATTACAAAACCAAAAACAACAGATTCTGGCATGGACACCCAGAGAGAGGAATGCTTATACACTATTGAGGGGGCTGCAAATTAGTACAATCCTTATGGAAAACAGTATGGAGATTCCTCAAATACATTAATGTATACTTAACATTCAAACCAGCAATCCTACTACTGGGAAAATAAGTCGTTTTATCAAAAGGATACCTGCACTCGAATGTTCATCACAGCACAATTCACAATTATGAGCATACAGAATCAACCCAAGTGCCCATCAATTCATGAGTGGATAAAGAAAAAGTGGTATACATATATACCATATAGTACTACTCAGCCATGAAAATGAATGAAATAATGTCATTTGCAGCAACTTGAATAGAGCTAGAGACCATTATCTTAAGCAAAGTATCTCAGGAATGGGAAAATAAATACCATATGTACTCTCTAATAATTGGGAGCTGAACAATTGGCACATAGGGCACAAAGAGAAATGTAAAAGACATTGGAAACCAAGAAGTGGGGAGGTTTGGAGAGATTGAGGTAAAAACTTACCTTATTGGGGGTGGGTGGAGCAAGATGGCAGCCAAGTAACAGCTTCCTTGCAGCTGGGCATGGTGAGACTGGGGAGAGAGGACTTCAGGCATCTCTGGCAGGCGGGATCTACCCAGGAACTTCCCCTTGGGGACACAGGGAGACAGCGTGAGGCTTCTGGACACCCTGAGGAAGGCAAAAG
>CAUYRH010064030.1:0-11920 GCA_963574655.1 Perodicticus potto
TTCACACCTTTCTCGACATAAAAAAATTCATTCTGGGGAGAAACCATACAAATGTCAAGAATGTGGGAAAGCCTTTAACCAGTACTCATCCCTTTCTGTACATAAAAGAATTCATTCTGGAGAGAAACCCTACAAATGTGACGTGTGTCACAAAGCCTTTAGCCATTACTCAACCCTTTCCGTACATAAAAGAATTCATTCTGGGGAGAAACCATACAAATGTGACAAATGTGGAAAAGCCTTTAACCAATCCTCACACCTTTCTGTACATAAAAGAATTCATTCTGGAGAGAAACCATACAAATGTCAATAATGTGAAAAAGTCTTTAAGCAGTACTCAACCCTTTCTGTGCATAATAGAATTCATTCTGGAGAGAAACCTTATGAGTGTCAACAATGTGGCACATCCTTTAACCAGAAGTCAAATCTTTCTAAACACAAAAAAATTCATTCTGGAGAAAACTTATAAATATGAATAGTGTGGCAAACCCTTTAACTGAGGTTGAAACTGGCCTGTGCATAAAAAAGGAATCATACAACATAGAAACCCTACAAATATGAAGAATGTGGTAGTACCTTTACTTGGTACTAAGCACAAAATAATTCACACTGGAAATTCTACAAATGTGAACAGTGTGGTATGCACTTAAACTAGAGATGAAAAATTACTACACATAAGAAAATTCATATTGGGGAGAAATCTTAGAAATTTTAATAATATGGCAAAGTTTTTTTTTTTTTTAATTTGTGGGGATTGATTGAGGGTACAAGAAACCAAGTTATACTGATTGCATTTGTTAGGTAAAGTCCCTCTTATAATTGTGTTTTGTCCCCAAAAGATATGTCAAAAATATGGAAGTCTTCATGAATTTGCATATCATCCTTTCTCAGAGGCCATGCTAATCTCTGTATCATTCCAATTTTAGTATATGTGCTACCAAAGTGAGCACTATGGCAAAGGTTTTAACTGGTCTTTTGCCCTTAATAAACATAAGAGAAATCATACCAGAGAAAAATCTTCATAATATAAAGGTGTAGGGAAGCTTTATGCCAGTACATAAAGCTTTATGCTTTATGTACAGTTTTCTGTACATAAGAGAATTCATGTTTAAAAGAAATGCTATAAAGTGAAGAATGTGAAAGTGTTTAACTTCTGCTCAAACCATTCTATATATGACAAATTTATGACAGAGAAAACCCCTACAAATGTGAAAACGTGTCATTGTATAACCAGTATTCACACATTTATGAATCACACAATTCACAGAGAAATTCCATATGTGAAGAATATGACGATGTCTTTAACTATTTCTCATGCTTTTCTAATCATAATTCATATGGAAGAAATACTACAAATGTCAATCTTGTCTTAAAGTTGTGTTTATTCTGTTAGGTAGGGTGAAGGAGAGACAGATACAGATGACTCTAGGCGATCCCTTGTCCATAGTAAGAAGAACAAAATTACCAGAGTGGGCTGCCAAGAAAGAACAACATTTTGAGAAGGCTTCTGGAAACTGAAATGATGTTTGCTCTACCAAAATGAGTCTCAGAAGTGGAGAGGCCCCAATGTGGAGATATGGCCAAGGCCAGAAAAAGGATCTTTGCAGCATGCCTACCAGTGACAGTAGCCTCAAGTGACCCCTTTTCATTGACCCATTGTCACCACTTTTATCACAGTTTACAAATACTATGACAGCTTCTGGAAATTGCCTTACAGGGATAGAAATGGGAGGACACTCCATTCAGGAAGTTTTTCCCTTTTCCAGGAAAAATCATAAATATTTTGCCCCTCCCATCACTTAATATAGATTTGTAAAATCAGCATAAAGGGTAAACTAAACTCAGGGTCTTCTCCACTTGAGAAGGTATATGTCTCTGGAGTGTAAAAACTTTGGCATTTTGCACACTTGTATCTACTTGTTCTGCTCATTTCTTCCACTGTCTTGGTACCAGTAACTGTTCTTTGGCACCTAGATCCAAAAAGCAGGGAACACATACCTGACATCGCTTCCCTATATGTGACATTTTAGTGCCAAACTCTGGGAGGAAAGTATACATTTTTAGCAAGAGTAGCTAATGGAACAATAGACATTCTGAATTCACGCTTCCAGCTGCACATTACTTATTACAACTTATTACAACTACAAGCTCTCTTACATTGCTTTTCAGGTAAGATAGCTCCTTAACTACACCTGCTCCATTTCCTTTTTTTGTTTTGCACATGCACATCATTCCCCAGTTGGGCCTTGTATTCAAGCAGAACATTAAACCAAATTTTTAAGGTCTTGGTAAGAAGAATCGGGATGAAGAGACAGCGAGAGAAAGCCAGGCCAGCATCAGTCCCCAAAAGCAGAAGGAAGCTTTTGAAATGGTTGCTACCACAAGGGAAGAAAGTTATCGGGTCAGAGTTACCCCAGAGGGTCAGGCAAGAAGACGCCAGGCCGAAGCCCTTCCTTCACTGTCACTATGGGTTCCTGGACTCAGGAATGCCTCAAGAAGGGCACTCTGCTGGGACCATCCCCTCACTACTAGGGAGATGCCCTGGAAGTGACATTGCCCTCTCCTGGAGACAGGGTATCATACTTACCTTCCAGACCCTGTGAAATCCCTGAACCAGTCTGACTCTGGAACTCTTCCAGTCTAAAGGACGCTCCTGCTTCAAAACAAGGTGCAGTTTCAGATGCTGGGAAGGCTGATTGTTGGGTAGCTGTCTCTGTCACAGTAAAGAAGCTGATGTTTATAACATTAGAGCCACTCCTCTGCTCTCCCTGGATATTCAGGGCCTCTGTTTCCCTCTTCTGTATCTCTCTTAAAAATGGAAGGGAAAATTCAGTGTACTCTAAATTCCCTCTGCTCCCTGGTTGTTGATGCCTTGTTTGTTCCTTTTAGTGTTTTCCAGCTGGCCTATCCCATTGTTTGATGAAGTTTTTATTTTTTTTGAGACAGACTCAAGATGTCACCCTCGGTAAAGTGCCATGGCGTCACAGCTTACAGCAACCTCCAACTCTTGGGCTTAAGCTATTCTCTTGCCTCAGCCTCTCAAGTAGCTGGGACCACAGGTGCTTGGCACAACATCCTGCTAATTTTTGGGTGCAATTGTCGTTGTTTGGCAGGCCCGGGCTGGATTTGAATCCACCAGCTCCAGTGTATGTGGCAATAGCTGCTTGAGGTACAGGCACAGAGTCTGTTTGATGAAGTCTTAACTTTAGAGACCTAAATTCTTTAAAACTACAGGCCTCCTTCCCGGGCCTTTAAATAGAAAAGACTTAACTGGGGTTTCATTTTCATTCAATATAGATAAAAACTTAAAGGAAGAAGGAACCAGGATGTAGGAGAGAGACGTGAAGAAACTCATGAATATGAAGAAACATGGGTGGTAAGGAAGAGTAAAAGGAAAGAATGATTTTGTGTAGGACAGAACCTGATATAACAATATTCGTCCCAAAATAATTCATAGTTTCAGAAAAAAATTTCAGACAAACATTGGGCTTCAGTATATCAAAAATGGTCTATGTAAGGGATAATATTTGCAAAGGTAAATTTATAGAACGTTTTGTATGTGAACAGGTTGGGCTAACTGAAAAGGGAATCTCCAACAAAGTGTTAGTTTTGTTTTGAGACTTTATTTAAAACATCTTCAGATTTCTGTGTAGGAGGCTGAGGCAAGACAATCGCTTAAACCTAAGAGTTTGAGGTTGCTGTTCCCTGTGACGGCACAGCACTCTACTGAGGGTGACATACTAAGACTGTGTCCCCCCTTCCAAAAAGAAATGAATGATAAAATGCTATCTTATAACTACAATGAGAGCTGTGGGTTTGGGAAGCTCAAGGTTGGGATAAAAATATTAAAGACAAATCAGACCTGTAACTCACACATGCAGTCAAAATGAATTTTATTGGATAAAATACACAATTCTCTAAAATTTTAAATACTCAAAACCTTTAATGTTTTCTCATGTTCTATAATATGGAAATTTAGTTCATTTGATAAAATTTAGAACATACGATAAAATTTAAATTGAATACATTTATATGATAAACTGATGATTCCAGTGAAAAGTATTTTAAAAATATGTAAATAAAATACAGCAAATGTGGCCAAGCATTGTGGCCCACACCTGAAATCCTAGTTCTCTGGGAGGCTATGGCAGGAAGATTTCTTTAGTTCAGCCATTCCAGACAACCCAGAGCAAGCGTGAGATTCTGACTCATTAAAAAATAGAAAAACTACCAAACTGTGGTGGTACACACCTCTAGCCCCAGTTCCTCAGGAGGCTGAGGGAAGAAGCTTGCTCTACGTCAACTGTTTGAGGTTGAGCTATGATGCCATGGCACTCTAGCCATGGTGACAGAGTCAAAGTCTATCAAAAAGAAAAATACAACAAATAGCACACAAATGGCAATATGTATATTAGATTTAACATCATGTAATAAGATCAATCAAAATAAAACAGAAGTTGAAAATTAGGCAAATAATATTAACCAGGCAGAGGATTTTCTTTTCTTTTTCTTAGTGACCAGTATCAAAAGTACAGCAGGAATACGTATTATCTCTAAGCATTTAATATACCTTGTTTGAGATTTTATAAAAAGAAAATGTGAAGTAAATGACAATAACAATGTTATTTCACCATGGTTTCTTTCTTTCTTTTTTTTTTTTTTTGTAGAGACAGAGTCTGACTTTATCACCCTCAGTAGAGTGCTGTGGCATCACACAGTTCACAGCAACTACCTCCTGGACTTAGGCGATTCTCTTGCCTCAGCCTCCTGAGTAGCTGGGACTACAGGTGCCTGCCACAACGTCCAGCTATTTTTTTGTTGCAGTTTGGCTGGAGCTGGGTTTGAAACCATCACTCTCGGTATATGGGGCTGGCGCTTCTCATCCATGGTTTCCTAAGACAGAAAAAATATAAACATTTCTCCCTAGGAAGTGCTATCAAAAGTTAGTGGATAATAGTCCTCCATGTACTGAGACTAAAAGAGTGAAGATCTCCATTATTTTCTGAATGTGAGAAGGATAACAATATGTATCTACTTTTCTGCTTATAATATACAGAAACAAACGAATAATGAAACCCTCATATGTTTTTATTTTATTTTATTATTATTTTTTTTTTAGAGACAGAGTCTCACTTTGTTGCCCTTGGTACAGTGTGATGGTGTCACAGTTCACAGCAACCTCCAACTCCTGGGATTGGCAATTCTTTTGTCTCAGCCTCTCGAGTAGCTGGGACTATAGGCACCTGCCACAATGCCTGGCCATTTTGTTTGTTGTTGTTGCAGTTTGGACAGGGCTGTGTTTGAATCGGCCACCCTCGGTATATGTAGCTGGGGCCCTGCGCACTGAGCCACAGGTGCCGCCCCCTCATATGTTTTTAATTATAAAGAATGGCATGACTGTCATAAAACATCTAAAAATATAAACCATGCTACATGATTATAAAATTTGTCAGTCATCATACCCCTCAAGGAAACTCAGACTTCAACTCTCTAATTATATTGCTCAAATTCTACTAAGACCTCCACTAGAATGACCTCCTGTCATTTTTTTTTTTTTTTAGTGTGTGTCCAAAATTGTGAAGCTGATCATCTGGAAAAATATGAGAAGGACTTCATCCTGTAACCCAGAGCTGCGTCTTCTGCTGAAGGTCAGGGATCCTGCAGCTCAAGTCTCATCTGCTCCATTGACCGGCTGTGACCTCCTGTCGAGGGGTGGGGTGTGTACATGTCCATCCAAGGAGAAGCTGTGTGTTTCTCCACCCAGGGCTGGATCTGGATCCCTAGGATCAGGCAATGTAGGGCAACAGCCTTCAGCAGAGAAGACAATGTCCACCTAGGTGGCCATGTCTTAAGTCTGCACTGCTGAGCTCAAAGGCTCCTGCGCCAGTTGAGCAAAGAGCACTGCTCCCAGATTAGGAGAATATGTATCTGCTGTGACCTCCCCCAGGATATGTCTTGATAAATGGCCTCAGACATAGCATTGAGGGAGGTATAGTCTTTTGGCAGCACAGCAGGTGATCTTTTGGGGACTTTAATCTTGGTGATTTGGAACTGTCATCAGGGCCACTTACTGTACCCAGTGTGGGCCGTTAGCAGACCTTTACCACAGGCATCACAGTCCTTCTCCATGTCACCTCTGCACAATGTCAGAGACCTTTGGTTTCTTTTCTAAAGTCCAACTGTGCTCCTCTTATAGATGATACTCTGTGCAGGAATCATGAGAATGAGACTCACCAAAAAAGTTTCCAAGGTTGCTCACTCTGGAAGTTTCCCATGCATCTTCAGGTGAACCTCATTTGTCTTTCTTCCTCCTCCCTGACCCCATCACACTCCCCAAGGCTGACCACCCCCAATGCTCTCTGAATGCAGAATGCTAAAACCTTCTCACCACTGAGACACCCACTTGCTGCCAAAGACCTAAGTATAAGGTCTTTGTACTTATAAGTCTGTATAAGTTACCTGTTTGTCTATTTCCTGTGCCAAACAAGCAAAATTCTATCTGCTGCTTTATCTTGGAAGCTGCTCATGGAAATGATTTTCCTTTCCAGGAATTCCCCCATCTGAGCTAAACTCAGATTATATAGTTAAAATGAGTGTTTGAGTGAGCACCTCTAAGTGAACACCTAAGACATCCTAGTCCATGATGGATAATCAGGAGCTGAAATTGTTGCCAAAAATTGTGTCTTCTTTTTCCAGAGTCCAGAATCTGAGAGAGGTCCTGGCTGTCAAAGAGCCCCCAGTTCCTTTGCCAGGAATACTGTGTTAATCCTTCCCCTGTCACCTCTCACATGAAAGAACCAAATCTTATCTGGTCTAGCAATGCTGTTTTTGGCTTCAAGTTTATTTATTTGGAATTCTCTTTTTCATGTATATTAAGCTCTAATTCTGGTGCAAAAGTAAGATTAGAAGACTTGTCTGTCTTGAAGCCCAGAGCTCATAGTCTATCTCTGGAGGATATTTGTGGATTATTTTCTTAACCAAATCTGTTCAGCTGTATCAAAGTAAACAGAAAAAATACTCCTCCAGGGGATCACTGCTGCATTCTTCGAGCCCATTGATGGCCTTAAGTTATTTCTTATTTTCAATCTCAGAACAAAAGACTATCAAAGACACATATGAAGAGTCTAAGCCTCACCTCTGTGAATGTGATTCTTACTGGAATAATAATAGTGTCTTACTGATTCCTTCTTATGATTGTTTTTATCTGGGCCTTTTTCTGTAAAGCAGGTCTGTTGAAAAAGGGGCAAGTCAGTGGAACATTGCATACAGGGGCAAAAGATATCTGGGTCTTCACCTCCCAATTTCTTGTAGAAGCTCAAGTGAAAATTCCCCTCTCTTACGTATCTAGATTCAGAATGTGTGTGGCTCTGCTGGATTGGCCTTTTATAAGGAGGTGTAGTGAAGACATTTTCCTTTCTACTACTCATCATGACTTCTGTAGGAAAGTTTAAGTTTGTGGCACTGGGGACCTAAACACACAAAGAGGAGATTTTGTATGGGGTCTTGTAATAGCATTATAAAGCAGGGAATGACAGCCATAAGACATGAGGGAAAAAAATGCAATGAACTCCTTCCCATCAGATCCCTGGCTCAGTTCTCCCATAGAAGTATTTAAGACCTTGCCCAGATTCTAAGATGCAGAATTAAGCAGCCAATTGACACGTGTATATACATTGCATGTGAACACAGTATTTAGTGTTAAAATTGTTTATATTGATGTTACAATTTTCAAATGTTTAGAAAAGGCCAATATTAAATTATATTGGATGTGCACATATATAGTAAAATAAAGATAGAACAAAAAGGTAAAAACAAAATATCTTTACTCACCTAGAAAGTGACTGAGTTGACTATATCAAATGATGTTGGTATGACTTGATTAGAACCAGGGCTGACCACAGTGACTGCTGATTCTAGAGGCAGCAAAAAAGTCCAGCTGGAGAGGGAACTTCCCCTCTACCTCATTTCAGCATTCCTGGGAGTTCCACTATGTCTGTAGAATTTATTCAGCATCCACAATCTCAGCAGATAAATTCAGCTGGATCATTATCATCACTTTGACACCTTTTGATAATTTTTTCTTATATGTTCATTTAAAATGTTTTGTGGATAAAAGTATTCATCATGAGTTTCCAGTCACCTAATGAACCACTTGCTTGTGTCTTGGCAAACAATAATAATAATAATAATAAAATTTAAAATACAACCTGTCCTACTTTGAATATTTAAAAGGTGCCAATGATTGATACAGATTCACTCATATTCCTACTTTCAACTCAGAAAAAATGTGAAAGAAAGGCAAGGTGAAGATCAAAAGTTCTCTGCTCAAATATTTGAGGGACGCCATCCTACACAGGTGGGCTGAAATTATGGAAAGAAACAGAATATGCAACCAGAGATCAGTAGGTAGGGCACCTGCCACATACACTGAGGATAGCAGGTTCGAATCCAACCTGGGCCAGCTAAAACACCAAAGACAACTGCAACAAAAAAAAATAGCCAGGCATTGGGCACCTGTAGGTCCAACTACTTGGGAGGGAGGCTGAGGCAAGAAAATCGCTTAAGCCCAAGAGTTTGAGGTTGCTGTGAGCTGTGACGCCAGCACACTCTAACCAGAGTGACAGCCTGAGACTCTGTTTCAACAACAATAACAACACAAAAGTCGAAGTGGCACCGCCCATAGTTCAGTGGGTAGGGTGCCAGCCATATACATCGAGGCTGGAAGTTCAAACCTGGCCTGGGCCAGCTAATACAACAATGACAACTGCAACAAAAAAATAGTTAGGCATTGTGGTGGACGCATTTAGCCCCAGCTACTTGGGAGGCCAAGGCAACAGAATTGCTTAAGCCCAAGAATTGGAGGTAGGTGTGAGCTATGACGTTACAGCACTCTACCAGGAGTGACAAAATAAGACTCCGTCTCAAAAAAAGAAAAGAAAAGAAAAGAAACCTAGATCACAGTTCAGCTCCTTCTTCAAAAATGGTAAAAAGGAAAAAAATTTTTAAAGATGAGGAAAGGAAAAGAAAATGACACTGAGCAACCTATTCGGTTGCTTTGTTTTATTCATGTAAATGGAAAGGTTCAGAGGCATGGCAGATTTTCTGAGACTTCAGATGGTTGTGACTAACTTGGTGTAGAGGTTTTTACTAGAGAAAGCATTTAACCTGCCTGTATGGCGTTAAAGTGCCTGCTCAAACCACTACCAGAGTATTCAAATGTCTCTAAAAGGCCAACCTGTCACTGTCATGTTATAATGTTAACTCTTAATGATGTTTCCTTCAACCATTTGAGTGTTTGAAAAAAAAAAAAGGTCAAAAACATGGCACATACACTCTCAATGGTTAAGAAGGAAGAGGAAGAGTAAAAGGGGAATATGGCTCCATCAGTAACAAAGTCTTGCTCATAATGGGGTATTAGAAACAACATTCCAGGGAACCCCTCCCTGGAAGGCCTCCTCACCAACTACAGTGCCTAAATCAACAGTCCAAACACAGAAGTTATGGGGAATTTGGCATAAAGACTCTACAGCAGTGTAATGAGACTGGGAAAAATAAATGGAAACCTCCTTTTCTATAACTTGAACAGAAACTCAATCCAATCAAGTTTAGAAATGCATAGTGCCTAGCCAGGCACTTTGGCAGGCACCTGTAGTCCCAGCTACTCGTGAGGGTGAAGTAAGAGAATTGCTTAAGCCCAAGAGTTTGAGGTTGCTGTGAGCTGTTACACCATGGCAATCTACCGAGGGTGACATAGTGAGAGGCTGTCTCAAAATAAATAAATAAATAAATAAAAAGAAAGAAAAGAAATAGGTAGTGCCAGCAGAGGCCCTGAGTCTTGCTAAATCTGCTGTTTCTCCCTGTGCCTTATGGAACAAAGGAACATAGTGAAAATCAGTAGACCTGTAACCTCGACTAAATCTGTGTAAGAAACATAATGTGTGTGTGTGTGGGGGGGGGGGTGTCACACACATCAGTGGACTCTTTTCTAGCACATAGAGGGATACTTCTGTGGTTGGAAAGAGGAATACTGCCACTCTTGGGGGGAACCTCCCATGGCTAGACTGAGTGGGGCCTTGTAGCCCTTGAGGGGATCTCTAGTTCTCAGCCTGGGTCAGAGATCCAGCATGATCCTGCTTCTGGCCAGATCAATAGTTTTCCCCCATGGGTGGAGCAAAGAGAAGAGGGAAGATGACCAGATGTGGATCTCTGGCTGCCAGTCAGCCATCTCCTTAAGTACCATCTGTGACTACTCTCTTATATGGAGTATGCCTGCTCAACTGTTGGTGCCTGACTGGGAAGCCAGGATGCAGTTTACAAGGACTGGAGCCTCTATGAAAGGAAGGCCTAATTTTCCTATACACTAAAGCTCAGTGGCAACACAATTCTACCATGGCAAGCAACAACCACCACAGGACAACTTGAAGTATCTCCCAGTTTAGTTTCTGTTGCACAGGAAAAAATAACCCTTGTAGCTGAGATGGCTTCTAGGGGCTAGTCAGAAATACCGAAGGGAGCTACTGGTAAGAACACCTCCCCTGCCTTCATCAGCACCTTAAATAAAGCAGTGAAAGAGCCCCCAAATAAGCCAATGCTGAAGATTTCCCACAACCCTGCAGGCATGATATCGTAAAAGCTGCTTAAGTCTACACATCATTCTCTTTAGCTAAAGTGACACAAATTAAGTGTTTACAACATCTTTTCAGATAATTCTGATATGCAAGTAAATGCTTTCTTATGTGAATACAGCATTTTGACTGCTTCCAGAGAAGTGTAAAATTGGTGACTAAACATTGACCTTCAGTGAAAATGTAGACGTGAAGAGAAACTTGCATTTTTCTCAAAAGTTTGCTGAAAGCTGGACTCACAACTGAGGCAGATTAATAAGAGTGATGCTTGTGTCCAAAGGCCATTCTTCTTCCAAAGGTAAGAATTAGGAGCATGATTATCCAGTGTCCCAATAATAACTTTTACCTGCCTTTTAGAAAGGAGAAGGGAAATGTGGAGCTCAGGTGAATGGAAGAAAGGGGTGAAGTATATAGCCTTCCTAATTAACTTGAGACACAGGTAGCATGTTTCGAATAATTTGAGCCAGGTCTCCTAGCATTCAGAGGGTGGGAAGTCAGTCAGTTGCCCCCGCTTTAATCTTTTGGGCAGGTGAGTCTAATTGTGTGTAGCTAAGAGGGAATTTCTCTTCTGAATACTTTCTGATCTGGAATGGCCATTAATTCAAAATATTCTTTGTACCAAGTAGTCATATTTGGGACTGAAATTTCCTTAGCTCCTGGAGAAGAAAGGAGGACTTAAGAAAAACTAGAAGGTGGAGGGAATTGTAGTTCCCAGCAATATGTCCCTTGAAAAAGTCCAGGTAACTGACAGAGAAACAGGCAGCTGTGAAGACCCTTATGGGAGCTCTGAGAATTGTCCTCAGCTGCTTTCTATTACTACAGAGCAAGATTAAAATTCCTAGCTGTTCTTAAGTGATCTACAAAGAATCCAGTGTCCCAATAATAACCTTTACCTGCTTTTTAGAAAGGAGAGGGGAAATGTGGAGTTCAGGTGAATGGATGAAAGGGGTGAAGTATATAGCCTTCTGAATTAACTTGAGACACAGGTAGCCAATTTATGCCTAACTCATCAGAGAACCAAATTATTTTAAAGGGTAAATACATCACTCTAAGGATCTCAGACATTAGGAGGAACTTGCAAAAAGTGCTCTAGGGTGGGAGGAGCCAAGATGGCGATCTGTAGCCAACTTTCCGCAGAGGTTTCCATCCAGAAGGAGAGTTAAAGGACAGAAACTCAGCAAGAAAGCCGATGGTTTGGATCTGAGCCAAAAGAAAAGGTCAAAGAATGCACATCAACCCTGCTGGGGCAACCTGAGACCCCGAGGACACAAACAAAAAGGTACAGAGCACATCAC
>CAUYRH010064032.1:0-17685 GCA_963574655.1 Perodicticus potto
ACATAGGTATCTGCACATACCTCATATACCTGTAGATAGGCGTACACCACACCACACACCACACACCACACTTTCTTTCTCCATGCATCCATTGATGGACACACTTAGGTTGATTCTATGACTTGGCTATTGCAAATTACGCTGTGATAAACACATGAGTGCAGGTGTCTTTTTTTTTTTTGAGACAGAGCCTCAAGCTGTCACCCTGGATAGAGTGCTATGGCATCACAGCTCACAGCAACCTCCAATTCCTGGGCTCAAGCGAGTCTCCTGCCTCTGCCTCCCAAGTAGCTGGGACTACAGGCACCCACTACAACGCCCGGCCATTTTTTGGTTGCAGCTGTCATTGTTGTTTGGCGGGCCCGGGGCTGGATTCGAATCCGCCAGCTCAGGTGTACGTGGCTGGCGCCTTAGCCGCTTGAGCCACAGGCACCGAGCCGAGTCCTGTTTCACTTTAACTGAAATTTCTCAAACACATCTGGTCACACACCATGTCTATGGACTATCTATGACTAACATAAAAAATAATACCACCCCCAGGAACAGGGACTGGAAAATGTCGAGTTAGAGGATCTCTCAGCACCCTTCTACCTGTAAGAGGAGAAAGGAGGAAATATTCTGGCAACTGAATTTCTCCTAGGGGAGGGAACTGTCTATGGTTCAGCAGTTTTGTTGGCTAAGAGGACATTATAAATGTGGAAAGGGATCCCGTCAGAACCCCTAAGTGCGGCTGGGATGTACTGGGAGGGACAGAGAACTTAATTGTTCAGGGTAAAAAAGTAAGCAGAAATTGGCGAGGGGGATAAAAGAGAAAATGAGAAGGGGCTAAAGATTGGAGAGAGTCTGACAACCCGGTGGGTACATAGTGCCAGGGTAGGAGAGAAGACCATAGGCCAGGAGGGCTGACGGACTCATTTTTTGAGACAGACTCTCACTTTGTCATGCTTGGTAGAGTGCCGTGATGTCATAGCTCACGGCAACCTCAAACTCTTGGGCTCCAGCCATCCTCTTGACTCAGTCTCCTGAGTAGCTGGAACTACAGGTGCCCGCCCCAATTTTGGCTATTTTAGAGATGAGATCTCTCTCTGGCTCAGGCTGGTCTTGAATTCCTGAGCTCAAGCAATGCACCCGCCTTGGCCTCCCAGAGTGCAAGGATTACAGGCATGAGCCACCGTGCCCGGCCTGAAGAACTCTTGAGAACAGAGAGCTCTGATGTTCAATCTTTTTTTTTTTTTTTGAGACAGAGCCTCAAGCTGTCGCCCTGGATAGAGACCTGTGACATCACAGCTCACAGCAACCTCCAACTCCTGGGCTCGAGCGAGTCTCCGCCTCTACCTCCCAAGTAGCTGGGACTACAGACGCCCGCCACAACGCCCAGCCAATTTTTGGTTGCAGCCGTCATTGTTGTTTGGCGGGCCCGGGCTGGATTCGAACCCGCCAGCTCAGGTGTATATGGCTGGCGCTTTAACCCATTGAGCCACAGGCACCGAGCCTCTGATGTTCAATCTTAAGTCACCTATACACAGCTCCATTCCAGTGCAGTTCCCCTTACCCCTCACGCACAAATCAGTAATCGTCTACCTCATCTTGACACACAGCCTTGGAGAAAATCAAGAAAAGGAGGCTAGACTCTGCCTTTGGGCTGCCAGTGGGGTAGAAAGTGACTTCAGGGGAGTTGACAGCTGAAGGTCATCAAGAATTCAGCTGAAACTGCTTCTGTGGAAGGAGGAGAGGTAGAGGCTGGCCAGGAGAAACAGTCTCCCTTCCCAAAAGGCCCCAGAGGGACTGGGAAGGGCGGCAGTTCTAAAACGTGGCCCCACAATGCTTTGACACTTCTCCCTTTGAGATGTGAGGTTTTCTATGCCCTCCCCTTGAACAGGGGCTCTGTGGCGGTTTGGCCAATGGAATACTGTGCAAGTGACCCAAATTTTAAGAAACTGGTAGGTTTCACTTCTTGTTTCTTGGGACACTTGTTCTTGGGATCCAGCTGCCATGCTGTGCATATTAAGAGGCCTTAGGCAGATGTTCTGGCCAATAGTTCCAGCCAAGTTCCCAGGTGACAACCAGTGTCAATTGCCAAAAATGTGAGTGAGAAAGCCTCTAGATTAGGGATGTCCAACCTACGGGTGGACGGTGTGCTGATTTTCTGTGGTCTCAGATATCACAAAAAGGACGCATGGACCTTTTTTCTGCTAATCAGCTTTTGTTTGTTTTTGGGTATTTAGCATGTGGCCCAAGGTGACTCCATTTCTTCCAATATGCAGCAAAGAAAAAAAAGGCTGGACACTCCCCTCCTCTGGATCACCCTATTCACTATCTGATAGCAAGCCCACGAAAAATTGTGAGAGAAGACCGTCTAGCTGGAACAAGTCAACCTGCAGAAGCATGACAAGTAATAATGAAACGACACTGTTTTAAGCTGCTAAGCTTCGGTTGATTCCTTTTGTAGCAACAATTAAACTAGAACAGGAGATAAGCCGTGAAGCCCATTGTAGTGGGATGAAATATTCGAGCCCATTTCTCACAAAGTCTTAAAGCATCAGGGTGCATCAACAAGTTGTAACACTTGGATGTGACAGAGGATAACCTCTGGACAACCTTGACGTCAGATAAAGTTTCTACTGTGACCTTGAGGAACTGATCCAGAGATTGTCCAGGTCAGAGAGAGAAATGTATCAACAATGACTCAGAAATTTCTAGCTTGGGCAGCTGTCCTCTGTGAGCTGAAACTGGAAGGAGAGGAAGAGAAGAAACAGGTTTGGAGGAAGATGATGAGACCAACTCGGACAGGCTATTGCATTTGCAAAGTATCTTCTATAAATGCCAGAACAGGCTGATAGATTAATTCAAAGGAAGAAGGATTTCTTGCTGGATGCTTCAGCCCATGTTCCTAAATATAGGTTTGAGGGTTCTGAATCCCAAATTTTATTCATTTACTCCTACGTTCATTCATTCAATCACTTAGTCGGGTGTTCAACAGGTATAGTTATGCTTGAGAGCACAGACCTTAGAGCCATACTGCCTGAGATCAAAGTTCAGCTCTGTCTCTTACTAACTGCATGGCCATGGGCAGGTGACTTAATCTTGGTTTCTTTATCTCTAAAATGGGGATGGTAATAACAATGCCTATACTACTGTAAAGATGAAAGGAGCACATATGTGAAAAGGTAATAGCACGAGGCATTTGGGCTTCTATGTGCCTATAATCTCAGCTACTCAGGAGGCTAAGCCAGGAGGATCCCTTAAGCCCAGGAGTTCAAGCCCAGCCTGGGCAAGATAGCAAGACCCCATCTCTAAACAAGAAAAACAGTCAGAGAGCAATGCTTAGAATATAAGCACCTATTACATGTTAGTTATTAATACGCAACAAATAATTTTTTTTTTTTAGATAGAGTCTCACTTTGTCATCCTTGGTAGAGTGCTGTGGCGTCACAGGTCACAGAAACCTCCAACTCTTGGGCTCAAGTGATTCTCTTGCCTCAGCCTTCCCAGTAGCTGGGACTGCAGGCGCCCACCACAATGGCCAGATATTTTTTTAGAGATGGTTCTGCAGGTTGACTTGTTCAGGCTGGTCTTGAACTTGTGAGCTCAGGTCAATCCACTCATCCTAGCCTCTCAGAGTGCTAGGATTACAGACATGAGCAAACACGCCCAGCCAATACACAACAAATAACATCTGAGCATCTCTATGTGGGGACACAGCATGAGGATCCGCAGTGAGCAGACAGAAGCCCTCCTCTCACCACCTGGGCCCTAGGTTTCCTTAGGTTTTCTTCCAGATATATTGTCCCATTTGATCCTCAGAAAGACCCTTCAAGGTTGGCACAATAATGATCTTATTGGACAGAAGTGGAAACGGCGGCCCAGAGTGGAAAACTGACTTCCTCTCTGCATAGTGCCTCGGTTGGCTATCATAAATCTGTCTGTGCCTCAGACAAAGACACTGGGACGTGAGTGGCCCAGAGGCTCTTAAACTTCTGGTGGCCAGCTGTGTGCTTCCTCTCCTGGAACCCCTCCAGCGAATGAAATCTTGAATGCGACCAGCCTCTTGCCCCAGAACGGGATCTCCGTAGCCCTCTCCTGGTGGAGGTTCTGGGGTGACAGGTCAGGGCGCTGTGTCCACGCTGCCCCTCTTCCTGACTCTTGTATGTGCAGTGGATGGTTTTCCACTTGGTGTGGCTGCACAAAACCCCACCCAATGTCATTTTCATGGATGCCTGAAATTCCACCATTTGTGATTCACTTTTTTGGGTTGAGCAACTGCTTCCAGGAATGTCAATGTCTTTTAAAACCCCCAGTTCCCTGGGATGGGTTAGTAACACCTTCATGAGCTAAGAACAGGCCTTAAAGATAGTCACCCTAGGGCGGCGCCTGTGGCTCAAAGGGCACTGGCCCCATATGCCGGAGGTGGCGGGTTCAAACCCAGCCCCGACCAAAGACTGCAAAAAAAAAAAAAAAAAAAAAATATATATATATATATATATATATAGTCACCCTCCTTCTGTAGATAAACTTTGGTCCAGAAGGAGAAGTGACTTGCCTGAGGACATGTGACTGGTCAGTGGCCCTATACTCATATAGCTTCTCCCTGGGACACACACAATGCTCCCATGTGTCACATGCTATTTTGCAGCCTGCAAAGAGCCTCCACCCCCAATCACACTTGACTTAGGACATTGCTATGAGCTGGACATGAATTCCCCTCCCTAACATGGACATGGTAATGCCACAACTATCCCCTCTTTTTCTGGTAACAGGGCTTGGTTTATTATTTGGGGAACTAGCCCAAAGGTGCTTCTGTTCATTGGTCTGGGCTGCTGGATCCCTGGAGCGGGGTTTCTGGTCTTCCCAAGGTCTAGTTCAGCTCCTCCTTCCTTTCTGTGGGCGGCTCCAGACCCTTTCACTGCATTCCTCTTTTGTGTAAGTAGCCAAAGGGTTTTCTCTGGCTTGCTTCTAGAGAACTCTGCAATTCCCACATTACAGCTAAAGAGACCGAGATGGGAAGAGGAGACGTGAGCGCGCGGAGGGAAGGCCAGGCCCGCGCCCACGTCGCTGGCCTCCCGCCCAGGCTTTTCCCGCACATCACATCGCCAGCCATGAACGGTCGGGTCCTGAAAGACATTAGCGGAGAGGAGTGTGACAGACAAGCCAGAATGTAGACTGTAGGGTGGTTGATTGAGAGGTTTTGGAGTCGGCAAGTCTGTTTGACTCCCATATCTGTCACTTACCACTTGTGGGGACTTAGACAAGTAATTTCATCTCCTCAGAGCCAAACTTCCGTCAGCTGTAACATAAGGAAAGTAAGACTTTCTCATAGACACAGACCCACAGGAACGTGGTTGGTGAGTAGAGCCGTGGTGGATTTTAGCCTTCACACACACACACTTTGTGCAGTGAAAAACCTGGGCAACTATACATGACACCCTGGGGAAAATGATAATATTTGCCTTATATGGATGTCATAAGGACTAAATGAGATAAGGTATGTAGGGTTTTTGGCACAGTGCCCAAACACTTAGTAAGTCCCCAATAAATAGTAGCTAAGTATCGTGACACTATCACCACAGGCTTAGTCTGGAAGGCTCTGGCAGTCTGTGGTGAAAGCTCATTCCTTTCTTACCACCCACTTCCAAACCTCACAACCTTTTCTAGACGGCCTTGCCTGTCCCTCCAGGGTTGGCTGGGCCACTGGACCAGGGTTCAGGCTGTCTCTATCATATCACAGCTCTCAGTTTGGTGAAAGCCCCAGATAGGCCAGAACCTCCCTGTAAAGTCCCTTCTGCTCCAAAGTTCTGAAGGCTCCAGGCGCCAAGCCCTGGCCTCATCTGTTAGACCCAAGGCAGGTGGGCGTCAGAGTATAGGAGATTCAGGGGCACAGCAGCAGCAGTTCCTGAAGCCCCTGACAGCAGCCCAACCCCGCTTGGGCCTCCTCCTTCCTCCCCAGACAGGCCCAAGCAGCCAGGGCCAGGCATGGCTGGACTCGGGCTCTGAGAGAGCCACGTGTGCCAACCCCGGGCCTGCCAGCTCTCAGGCTGATCTCACAATGGCTCCATTCACCATGGAGCTGGCCTGCCTGGAGCCCACAAAGTGATATTCCAGGCCCCGGGGGGTGGGGTGAGAGGTCAGAAACTAAGAAAGGGGGCCGCTATAACTGGGAGAGGTGAAGCACTCAGCACCCCCTACTGCCACCACCTACTGAGGCGACCACCCCTCAGCAGGGCCACAAGAGATCAGATCCCCTGAGGTCGGTGGAGGTAAGTGTGGGAGCAGACAGAGGGAAAGAGTTAGTCATGAGGTGCTGGGGGGAAGGGAGGCTGTGCCTTTAGCCCACGCTCTTGCTGGCAGCTGCAGGCTCATGGCCAGGGGGTGACGTAGTCTTGGTCCTTGAAGCAGCCCTTCCAGTAACAACTGGGACACCCCAGCCAGGCATCTTTCGCATCTCCCCTCTTCTCCATGCCTCTGGCCCAGGACTCCAGGATATTTCAAAGAGAGTTGCATCTGCTCGCAAGATTTTCTGTACCCATCCCCAAGTGTCTCTGCTCCCTTCTGCACTCTCAAAGCCCAGATCTAATCCAGGCTGCTGTGTCCTCAAATTCAAGCCCACACTGGCTCCCCACTACCTGAGGGACTACAACCTCAGGTTCCAGACTATAATTTGCCCACCCAGCATCCATTTCTTTTCCATCTGACCTCCAAATCTTCTTCCTTATACCTCCACTCCTTATTCCTGGGATACTGACCCCACCCGCACTCTCAGCCCATGTGGTTTTGGGGCTTGGGTCTAGAGATAGTCCAGATTGCCAGTTAAGTGTGCCACCCACACTCCCACCACCTCCACACAATGACTGGTTCATGCATAGTCACTTGATCTAAAACAATCCACTGAGCTGGGCGAGGTGGCTCATGCCTACAATCCTAGCACTCTGGGAAGCCAAGAAAGGTGGATTGCTTGAGCTCATAAGTTCAAGACCAGCCTGATGGTTTGGCACCCGTAGCACAGTAATTATGGCACCATCCGCATACACCGAAGTTGGCCGGTTCGAACCCATCCCAGTCCAGCTAAACAACAAAGACAACTACAACAAAAAATTCCAGCTAAACAACAATGACAACTACAACAAAAAATAGTGGGGTGTTGTGGCAGGCACCTGTAGTCCCAACTTCTCTGGAGGCTGAAGCAAGAGAATCACTTAAGCCCAAGAGTTTGCGGTTGCTGTGAACTGTGATGCCACAGCACTCTACTGAGGGCGACATAGTGAGATTCTGTCTCAAAAAAAAAAAAAAAAAAAAAGACTAGCCTGAGCAAGAGTGAAATCCCATCTCTACTAAAAATGAAAAACTGAGGAAGAGGATCACTTGAGCCCAAGAGTTTGAGGTTCCTGTGAGATGTGACGTCATGGCACTCTACTGGTGGCAACAAAGTGAGACTGTCTTGAAAAAAAAATTAAAAAAGATAAATAAAACAATCCACTGAAATTCAATTTTATTTTATTGATTGATTGATCTATTTATTTTGAGACAGAATCTCACTTTCTTGCCCCTGGTAGAGTGCTGTGACATCATAGCTCACAGCAACCTCAAACTCTTGGGCTTAAGTGATCCTCTTGCCTCAGCCTCCAAAGTAGCTGGGACTAACAGGTGCCTGCCATGACGCTTGACTATTTTTAGAGACAGGGTCTCGCTCTTGCTTAGGCTGGTCTCAAACTCCTGAGCTCAGCCAATCCATTCACCTCAGCTTCTCAGAGTGCTAGGATTACAGGCATGAGCCACTGTGCCCAGCCTGAGATTCAATTTTAGAGCCTGTATGTAAATACTTAAAGAAATGAATCTTGGCCAGGCAGTGGCTCACATCTATAATCCTAGCACTCTGGGAGGCTGAGGCAGGTGGATTGTTTGAGCGCAAGAGCTCAAGAGCACCTGAATAAGAGCGAGACCCCCATCTCTACTAAAAATAGAAAAACTAGCCAGGTATTATGGCAGGCGCCTGTAGTCCTGGCTACTTGGGAGACCGAGGCAAGAAGATGGCTCAAGCCCAAGATTTTGAGGTTACTGTAAGCTCTGACATCATAACACTGTACCCAGGGCATCAGAGTAAGACTGTGTCTCAAAAAACAAAATAAAAAACAAACAGAAAAAGAATCTTTCTACTGGGCTTGAAACTAGGAGTGTCAGCCTGGAGCAGCCTGCATTTGGAAAAGGTTTGCTCCAGAGTGAAGCTAACACAACAAAAAGCAGAGATGGGAGGACCAAATTCTGAAAACATGCCTCGAGCTCCTAGATCCAGCTATACCTGAAGCAGATAAACTGAAATTTTTAGATTCTTGAGTCAGTAAGCTTTCTTTTCATCTATCTAAGCCTCTTAAAAATGGGTTTTCTGTGTCATGCAACCCAGGACTTCTGACCCATACAGAGGTCCTCGCTATGCTGACCTTGGACCACCTCTGCAGTCCCATCTGCCTTACTCTGGACACGTGGAACTTACTAATCCCTCCAACCCCCTACGTTCCCTGTGACTCTGTACTTGCTCCTGCTTGGCCCTCTGCCTGGGGTAGACTCCTGTTTCTGCACTTGCTCTGCAATTAAAGGTCCAGCTCAAATGAGTTTCCTCATGGAGGCTTCCCCAGCTCCGCTCTAAGGAAGATTCACTCTTGCTCCCGTCCACAGCACACTGCAGAAACATTGCTTGGCTGTATCCTGTTTGCACCTCTGTCTCCCCCATTGGACTGTTGAGCTTCTTAAGGACAAGAACTGTGTGTGATCTCTCTCTTTTTTTTTCCCTCCATGCCTAGTACCGGGTCTGGCGCACAGCAGGTGCTCAGGAATAACCCCAATTGTTATGACTGCACGGGCCCCGGCTGGTCACCGGTGCTGTGAGGACGAAGTTCTGGCTCTGGATGGATTACTGGCTTCTGTGAAGCCCATCGCCGTCTCCGTGCAAATGCTGCTGCCTCGACCTGAAATGTCCACCTCTCTTCAGTCTAAAAATCCTCCTCATCCTTCAAGGAGCTCGATGCCCTAAGCATATGGAGAGAGAGCTGCTTTGGAGCTGGACAGACTTGAGTTCAAGTCCTGGCTCTTCTAGGTGGTACTTTTGTGACGTGGAGCAAATCGTGTCACTTCCTTGAGCTTCGGTTTCCTTAAAATGTCAAACGCACAGTGCTCGTTGTGTGCTGCGCCTTGTTCTAAGGGCGTCACATGTTCTAGCATTTCCACTTCTCTTATCCACCCTATAAGATAGAGGAGGTACTAGTCTTGCCTCATCCTAGTGATGAGGACACCGAGGCCCAGAGAAATTGTCACCCAAGGCCATGACAAGGACAGAGCCTTGGGTAGAGCTAGTGGCCAGTCTGGGGCTAGAACCCAGGCAGCCTGGCTCAGAGGCAATGCTCTAACCACTGTGTACGGTCCTGCCGCTTGCAAAATGGGAATAATATGGAATTTCCTTCCTAGGCTTCTTGTGAAGTTTATCCTTCCCACAGCGCGTATGGAGAGCCCAGTAGAGCTGAACTCTGCTGTCACCAGTGGTGTGTCCTCAGCCCAGCAGAGTCCTATCTTCCCAGAGAATCTTGGATTGGGAGTCAAGCTGGAGGGAGGGTGGGTGTGGCTGATCCAGGACGGCATCCACTTGGCTCTGGCCACTTGGCAGGAGGGCTCTGCTCATGATGCTCATTTGTCCAGACTGTGGTTCAGTGACTTCTGAGTTCTCCACATGCACACCCCCGCCCCCAGAAGGGATGGAGAGGGGACAGCACAGGCTCCAGCCAGCTGAGAATGAAGAAGTCTGGGGCGTCAGGATAACCCAGTGTTCCAGAAACTCCAGCTCTACTCACTGCCTTTGAGACCTTTGGTAGATCACACAATCTTCCTGGCCTCAGTTTCTTCACCTGTGAAATGGGGACCCCAAGGGTACCTGCTTCATCTGGTGGTGTGAGGATAAAGCAGATGAGGCCTATGTTATGGCTACTCAATAAATGACAGTTAATTATCAGCCTCATTTTGCTGTTTGCTTAGCCAGGCTGCCTGGGGTTCAATCCTGGTTCTCCCGTTTCCTAGTTGTGTGACTTCAACTAAATTATTTAACTTCTCTCTGCTTGGTTCCTCATGGGTAAGTTTGGAGACAATGACAAAACAGTAATAAAACAGCTATGTGTCTGGCACATTGAAAGTGCTCCTTGGCTCGGCGCCTATGGCTCAAGCAGCTAAGGCGCCAGCCACGTACACCTGAGCTGGTGGGTTCGAATCCAGCCTGGGCCCGCCAAACAACAATGATGGCTGCAACAAAATATAGCTGGGCATTGTGGCGGGCGCCTGTAGTCCCAGCTACTTGGGAGGCAGAGGCAGGAGAATCACTTGAGTCCAGGAGTTGGAGGTTGCTGTGAGCTGTGATGCCACTGCACATCTACTGAGGGCGACAGCTTGAGGCTTTGTCTCAAAAAAAAATAAAAATAAAAATAAAAAAAGAAAGTGCTCCTTAAGTTGTTTTTTTTTCCTTTGAGACTCACTCTGTCACCCTCAGTAGAGTGCTGTGGTGTCACAGCTAACAGCAACCTCAAACTCTTGGGCTCAATCTATCCTCTTGCCTCAGCCTCCAGAGTAGCTGGGATTTCAGGTGACCACCACAATGCTCAGATATTTCTTTTTTCTTTTAAGAGATGGGGTCTCACTCTTGCTCAGACTGGTCTCAAACTCCAGCAATCCACTGCTTCAGCCTTCTGAGTGCTAGGATTACAGGCATGAGCCAACATGCCTGGCCACTCCTTAAGTTTGGACACTTGTTATTATTCTCCAGCTGGAAGACCTCAAGCACCTCTTCAGACCTCAGTTTCCCTATTTAGTCAGGGAAATTTAGACTTCAGTGTAAGAGCCATTTGCCAACAGATCCCCAGGCCGCTCCTATTGAAGGGATCCCTTTAGGGGAGGCTGTAATGCCCTTTCTTATGGGCAGCTGCTGTGTTCATCTTGTGCCCCAGCACCTGGCCTGGGCCTACACATGGAAGGTCCTCGGTGAATTTTTTTTTTTGTAGAGACAGAGTCTCACTTTATCACCCTTGGTAGAGTGCTGTGGTGTCACAGCTCACAGCAACCTCCAGCTCTTGGGCTTAGGTGATTCTCTTGCCTCAGCCTCCCAAGTAGCTGGGACTACAGGCGCCCGCCATAATAGCCTGGCTATTTTTTTGTTGCAGTTTGGCTGGGGCTGGGTTTGAACCTGCCACCCTCGGTATATGGGGCCTGCGCCCTACTCACTGAGCCACAGGTGCCGCCCAACAGAGTTTCATTTTATTGTCCTTGGTAGAGTGCTGTGGTGTCACAGCTCACAGCAACCTCCAACTCCTAGGCTTAAGCGATTCTCTTGCCTCAGTCTCCTGAGTAGTTTAGGACTACAGGCGCCCGCCACAATGCCCGGCTATTTTTTGTTGCAATTTGGCTGGCGCTGGGTTCGAACCTGCCACCCTTGGTATATGGGGCTGGCGCCCTACCCACTGAACCACAGGCGCCGCCTTAATTTTTTTTTTTTTTTTTGAGAAAGAGTCTCAAGCTGTCACCCTCACAGCAACCTCCAACTCTTGGGCTCAAGTGATCCTTTTGCCTCAGTTTTTCTATTTTTAGTAGAGATGGGGTCTTGATTTTTGCTTAGGCTGGTTTTTGCTTAGAACTTGGAGCTCCAGAGATCCACCCACCTAGGTCTCCCAGAGTGCTAGGATTACAGGCATGAGCCAGGTGCCCCGACAGTAAATGTGAACTGTGTTTATGTTTTTCATGTAAGAATCACAGATTTGTGCTTATTCTGTGCCAGTCACTCTTCTGAGTACTCTACAGATACAAACACACTCGCTTCTGGAGAGAGTGGCTATTATCACCATATACTTTTTTTTTTTGAGACAGAGCCTCAAGCTGTCACCTTGAATAGAGTGCTGTGGCATCACACCTCACAGCAACCTCCAATTCCTGGGCTCAAGCGAGTCTCCTGCCTCTGCCTCCCAAGTAGCTGGGACTACAGGCGCCCGCCACAACGCCCGGCCATTTTTTGGTTGCAGCCATCATTGTTGTTTGGCGGGCCCGGTCTGGATTCGAACCCGCCAGCTCAGGTGTACGTGGCTGGCACCTTAGCCCATTGAGCCACAGGCGCCAAGCCAATTATCACCATTTTTTGAATGTGGTGAGGCGATTGAGGCAGAGTTAATGTGCCCAGGATTCGAACCTAGGCCCTTTATCCCCAGGGTTCATTCTCTGACCTTCCCTGACCCTGTCCCCACTGCTCAGGACTTGCCCTGTGTTCCCACCCACTCACTGGTATTCATTGCTCATCTCCTGGGATGGGATTCCCCATCCTCAGGGGGAGAGGTGGTAGTGGCTGTAAGATGTGGGGAACTGAGCAATGGGCCTGGCTTCCAGGGGACAGCCTGCCAACACCTGCTGCTCCGCCAAGTCTAAAAAGGGCCTGGGCGCAGCTCACATCTCACATCCTGCTGTTCTTCCTGAGCTGGAGGAAAGAACAGGAAAGGCCAAGAGGCCTGGCTTCACTGCTGACTCACGGGGAGGTGGGGCCAGAGCCAGAGGCAAGGCCGAGGGCTGCGCCAAACCCTTCCTCCCTTCTTTGGACACTCACTAGAATCGGGCTGGGCCCTGAAGCCACACGCCGCAATCTACCCAACTCAGAGCCTCAAGATGCTCCCAGACTCCCAGGAGAAGAAAAACATGTGGGATCAAAGGCCTGCCAGTAGCTTCCCTCTAGGAAGATAAGGGTCTTTGCACGTCCAAGTATGTTGATGATACCTTCATCAAGACCCTGAGTGAGGAAATGGAACAGGAGGGTGGGAACCTGAAAGCCAGAGGCAAAGATGAGAGCAGAGAAATAGAGCCTGGGGGAAGAAGCAAGCTGCCTAGAGTCCATGGGGAAAGCTGGCCAAGAGAAGTTCCTGGGCAGGAAATGTTTGCTGGATGTTTGAGAACAAGGATTTTTAATATTCAGATTGCAGTTACTTAGTGATGGGCACCTTCCACTGTCACTATAAACCTTCCAGACCATCTGCCATACCCTAGCCTCTTGGTTAACTGAAGGTAGGAAGGCTGGGCAGCGTCCTGGCAGTAGATGGGTGTGGATAGCACGCTTGGGACTCTAGAGCTATCTGGAGATTAAGAATTCAGGGGGCACAGCCCTGAGACGCTGATGAGATGGGCTACCCGTAACTTCCACAAGTCCTGGGCTTCTCACCAATGTGGGTACTGGGGGTCAGAGCCATGTGGTTGAGACAGCAAACTTCAGAACCAGATTAGGTGCGTTTGGCACCGCTTGCTACTTGCACACACTTAAATCACATCATCGACTCTCCGCCTTGGTTTCCTTACCTGTAAAATGGGAATAATAATATACACGAGTATTTTTTCAGCTCCTACTATGTGCTAGGTACTGATATAAGAGCCTTGTGAGTTTTTTCCTAGTTTGTCTTTAATCATAAGAAGTAGGTGTTATGTTGAGTTGACTGAGGCATAGGAGGTTTAAGCAACTGGCCAAGTTTGCACTAAGGTAAGTAGTGAAGATGTGAAAATCCAGGGTGTCTCACTGCAGAAAATAAGGTACAAATTAAGTCACAGGTCACATCTATCTCTCAAGGTATCTGGAGAGTTAAATGAACTGATGCACGCAAAGCTCTCAGAACAGTGCCTGGAACACAGTTAGCACTCAATAAATTAAATGTGAGTTCTTGCAATGTGATCAGGGAAGACATGAATACCTGACTCACCTTGTTTAAACAATAAGGGAATTTATTATTTTACCAACAGGAATTCCCAGGGCATTTCTGTCCTTCTGTCTTTGGGATAGATTCAGTGGTTCAATGATGGCATAAGGACTCAGAAACTTTCTGACTCCTCTACCCAAGGGTGGCTGCCCTCTTGGTGGCAAGACAGTAACACCTGTGCCCAGGCTTTTCTCTAGCCAGGAAAGAAACCCCCACCTAAGCACACATTTAAATTCCTCCCTTCAGCTAGACTGGGTGAGCTGGGTCATGTGATCATCTCGGAACCAATGACAGCACCAAGACAACTCCAGGAGCTGATTGGCTTAGACTCCTCTGGATCTACCCCTGGAGCTGAGATGGGATGGTCTTTCCCAGGAGCAGGGGCCGGTGGGTGGGTGGAGGAAGTGTTGTGGGAAAGGCCTTGGTGGGGAGAGGGCTGTGGGAGCAATTTTAAAGAGCTGGTGACCCCAGTTGGATGGGGACCTGAGAGGGGAGCCCCTGGGTTACACAAATAATTTAAACACAACAAGCCCTCTAGGATCCAGCGGTGCCGGATCCAAAGGAGGAAGCAGTTTATTTGGACTGAGGGTGGAGGTGTGTTTGTGCGAGATCCCTGGAGGCTTTGCCTCTGAATCCTGAAATATGAGAAAGATTTCTCCAGCCTGAGAAGAGGGTCAGAGGGTACAGCACAAGTGAAGATCTCTGCCAGCGTAGGGGTGGGAGGAAGGGTAGCCTGGAAGTGGAGGAATGTGGAGACAGTCCCTCAGAAAACAGAGCTGACTCCTCCCCACCACCACCTCCTGGCTGAGAGCACAAAACTAACACCAGCTGACCTTCCTTAGGCTTTCTGTGCGTGCACTTCCCAGGGGTTGAATCCTCATGATGGCTCTGTCTATTGGCGGGGGGGTGGTAAAATCCCCCATTTTGCTGATGGGAAAAATGACATACGCAGAGGTTAAGTAATTTGCCCAAGGTCACACAGCTGACAAGGGCAGTGCTAAATTATAAATCCTGGCAGGCTGACCCCAAAGCCCGTGCTTTCAACATGCCCTCTACCTCCCTGGCCAAGTCGCCATGTCACGAGTCACAGCAGCTGGTGGTGCCCTCAGCAGAGGGGCTCTCATCTGGCAGACAAAGGCCAGAAGCCAGGTTTTGTCTCTGGCGAGCAGAGAGGTGACCACTGTTTAAGCCTAACCCACTCCTCAGGCTTGAGAGATCAGGAAACAGATGTGTTTTCTCTCAGAAGGAGATAATCCTTCAGAGGACTTAGGGTCTCCAAATCTCCATTTTCTCACTTGAAGAAATGGAGAAAATGATTACTAATTCTCAGGACTTCCAGCCTTTGGAAGAGGGCAGATTGATTGCTTCAGAGAACACAATGCTACCTTCTACCATGTCATTCAAAGATATTTTTTTTCTTATTAAAGCAGAAACCCTGGGTTGAAAATGTGAGCAGCGATTGCCTTTTTTCTTTTCTTTTTTCAAAATTCTCTACAATGAACATATTTTACTTTTTAATGGACTCTCAGCCAAAATAAGAACAATAAAATCCATTATTCAAATTCCTCCATGGGCTAGAGCTACACAAACCTATGCATAGATGCACACAATGTCTTTGGAAGGCAACCCAGGAAACTGAGTAAGCAAGCATGGTGACCTACCTGGAGGAGGGGAGGCCAGTGGAGAGGGACTGTCCTTGTGCTGTTGGATCCATGAAACTGCTTGAACTATTTATTTACCGATCATAACACAAGCTTGCTTAACCTCTTGGAAAAGATCTTTTTTCTAAGTTAAGAGGAAAAACCAGACTGTAGTCTGAAATCCCCACTGAGTCCCCAAGGGGGTTCTATCTCTGCCCCCCATTATCCCCCTACCCCATTTCACTATTCTGGCTCTTTTTCTCCCCCCACCCCCCATAGGACTCTTTATTTGTCATTGTTAAAAGCCTCAATTTTTTTTTTTTTTTTTGAGACAGAGCCTCAAGCTGTCACCCTGGATAGAGTGCCGTGGCATCACAGCTCACAGCAACCTCCAACTCCTGGGCTCAAGCGAGTCTCCTGCCTCCGCCTCTCAAGTAGCTGGGACTACAGGCGCCTGCCACAACGCCCGGCCATTTTTTGGTTGCAGCCATCATTGATGCTTGGCGGGCCTGGGCTGGATTCGAACCCGCCAGCTCAGGTGTACATGGCTGGCGCCTTAGCCCGTTGAGCCACAGGCGCCGAGCCACATTAATTCTTCTTAAATGCTTCCAAAAAACCAAGGAGAGAACATTTCTAAATTTACTCTATGAGGCTACTATTATTCTGAGACCAAAGAGAGATAATACAAGAAAAATAAGAAAAAGCATTTGGTAAAATTCAGCATCCTTTTCTTTTTTTTTTTTTTTTTTCCTTTTGACACTGAGTCTCACCCCTGGTAGAATGCCATGGCGTCACAGCTTACAGCAACCTCCAACTCTTGGGCTTAAGCGATTCTCTTGCCTCAGCCTCCCAAGCAGCTGGGACTATAGGCACCCGCCATAACGCCCAGCTATTCTTTTTTTTTCTTTTATTTTAGACAGAGTCTCACTATGTCACCCTCGGTAGAGTGCTGTAGCATCACAACCCACAGCAACCTCAAACTCTTGGGCTTAAGCGATTCTCTTGCCTCAGCCTCCCAAGTAGCTGGAACTACAGGTGCCCGCCACAACCGGCTATTTTTTGGTTGTAGTTGCCATTGTTTTTTGGCAGGCCTGGGCTGGATTTGAACCTGCCAACTCCGGTGTATATAGCTGACCCTCTAGCTGCTGAGCTACAGGCCCTGACCCCTGCTATTTTTTGTTGTAGTTGTCACTGTTGTTTAGCTGGCCTGGGTTTAAACCCACAAGCCTCAGTGCACGTGGCCGGCACAGTAACCACTATGCTATGAGAGCCAAGCCTCAGCATACTTTTCTAATCAGAATTCTGAAGAAGGCATAGGTGGCATATTTCTTAAACCGAGTGAAGCCATCTATAACAAACCAACAGCTAATATTACATTGAGTAGAGTAAAACTGAAAGTTTTTCCACTTAGAACTGGAACCAGATAAGGCTGTCCTCTATTACCGTATCTATTCAACATAGTGCTAGAAGTTACAGCTAATACAATCAGGCAAGAGAAGGAAATAAAGGGCATCCAAATGGGTGCAGAGGAGGTCAAACTCTCCCTCTATGTCAACGATATGATCTTACACTTAAGAGAACCCCAAAGACTCAACCCCAAGACCCCTAGAAGTGATCAAATAATATAGTAATGTCTCAGGATATAAAAACCAATGTCTACAAATCAGAAGCCTTTGTATATGCCAATAACAGCCAATATAAGAAGCTAATCAAGGACACAATTCCCTTCACAGTAGCTTCAAAGAAAATAAAACACCTAGGAATATACCTAACAAAAGAGTTCGTGAAGGACCTCTACAAAGAAAATTACGAAACACTATTTTTTTAAAAGAAATAGCAGAAGATATTAACAAATGGAAGAACATACCATGCTCATGGCTGGGAAGATCCAACACTGCTAAAACGTCTATAGGACCCAAAGCAATCTACAGATTCAAAGCAATCCCCATTAAAATACCAACATCATAATTTCAAGATTTAGAAAAAATAATTCTTCCTTTTGTATGGAACCAGAATAAACCCTGTACAGCCAAGGCAATTCTTAGTAATGAAAACAATGCCAGGGGCATCAGCCTACCAGACTTTAGGCTGTACTACAAGGCCATAGTAATCAAAACAGCATGGTATTGGCACAAAAATAGAGACATAGACATCTGGAACTGAATAGACAACCATGAAATGAAACTAAAATCTTATGGGCGGCACCTGTGGCTCAGTGGGTAGGGCGCTGGCCCCATATACCAAAGGTGGTGGGTTCGAACCTGGCCCCGGCCAAACTGCAACAAAAAATAGCCAGGCATTGTGGC
>CAUYRH010064033.1:0-19610 GCA_963574655.1 Perodicticus potto
TTATATGGATTTTTATTCACTTTTTAGACATGCTATGAAAGAGCACCCCTCCACTGCTCAGCAAGCATTTGTAGCTTGTACAGTGGAAGAATGGGCCAAAAGCTTAGTTGTGACCTGTTTTAAGAATAAAGTATCTTGAAATTAAAAAAAAGAGAGAGAGAGAGAGAGAGAAAATGTGGATATAATTTACCAAATGGAGCTGGCTGAACTGCAGAATTGTGACTCTCTGAAAGACACATTCAAGTCAAGCAGCCTTCCTAATTTCTATGCATCTCTCCCCTCTGAGACATATCCTAATCTCAGGAACCATGCACTCAAAATGGCAACCATCTTTGGCAACACTGATGACTGTGAACAGACTTTCCAGAATGAAACATCTGAAATCTCCAACCAAATCGAGACTAACTGATGCACACGTGCATCACTTGTTACAACTAGCAGTGACAAATATGGAACCAGACATTGACCATCTCATTAGCCAAAAGCAGGCCGGCCCATAGTTCCCATTGAAATATTGGTAAGTTTGTTGATTTAACTTTATTTGTTCTTCATTTTAAATATCGTATTTGTTCCCATTTTATTTTTTTACTTCAAAATAAGATATGTAAAAACAATTTTGATCCGTATTTAGAAGATTTCTCCTGACCCTTCACATATGCACCACAAGTGTGATCTCACCCTTTATCTCCGATTGTATGGGAAGCCCACACACTGTACTCCAAGACTGAATTATTGTACACAGTTATGACTCAATAGAAAATAATTAAAAAAAAATAAGATATGTAGAGTGTGCATAGGAATTTGTTCATAGTTTTTTTTTTAAAACTATAGTCCAGACCGCCAACAGTCTGAGGGACACTGAATTGACTCCCTGTTTAAAAAGTTTGAGGACCCCTGACCTAGAGTATTTGATGCTGAGAGTGGATTCCCCTTACCATATGCTGAATTTTTAGTCATCATCATGTAAGAATAATTAATCACCTTTATTTTTCTGATTCTTCAATTTTAAGATGAGCACAATATTAAAAAGAATGAATTTCCATTTTAAAGATACTCAAATTCAGTAAGCTACCTCATGTATGAATTAAAATTTGCACTTATGAGCCAACTGAATAATTAAGATCTTCTAGTTTACCCTCTTTTACTGTTTTCTATTTTAAATACAAATAAAAACTCCTAGAGGTAACATAAAAGGACTGAATTAAAATAACTCAATTTCTGTTTCTTTGTCTTTACAATCTCTATGCTGTCACTGTTTATTTTGAATCTACTGATTAAACATGGGGTATTTACAGCAGAGTCGTGTACCACAGTGTTGGAGACATTAACTGTGCCCAAAGCAAGCTTGAATGACTCTAAATTGTTATACATTTACTTTTGTAATGAACATGTGTAGTTGAATCCTTGTGTGTCTGGGAGTAGGCTGTGTTATTGCAAACTCCTAAAATTAACTTTCAGGATGTATGATGTTTACGAAAGGATAAATAATAAAGGTGCACTTATTTAAAGTTTGCATATTTATATAAATATATACACACAATATAAAATAATACACATATGATAACAATATATTATTAGAATGCAAAAGTAACCACAGTAATTCCTTAGATCTTAGATCAACAACAGAATTTTGGGGGAGGAGTATTACATACTAATGTTGTTTGGAATTGCTGGTGCATTGTGATAATAAAAAGCTGATCAACTTTTACCAGTTCTTATGATTGTTTTTAAATGCTTTATAGACAATGCACTTCCTTATTGCTTTCACTAAGGTGGACTACTCTGAAAACCCAACTTTGGGTATAAAACTGGTCTAGATGAAAAAGTAAAACAAAGTCTGGAAATTACCCATGTACTCAGTTGCAACAAGGTAATTGATAATCTTGGCAAAAGAAGTTTCACAGAAATGGTGGGGGTAAAGCCATATCACCAGGGCCTGTGAAACTAGTTAGGTGGAGAAGCAGTTTAGACAGTGACCTACCCCACTAGTGGAATTCTTCTAACTGCTCACTCCTTATTTCTTCCCCTTCACCCCTGCCCAACCATCCCACTGTCCACATTGAACTTTTCTACTGTCCCGCAAGTGTACCAATACCTTCAGTGCTAATTTGCCTTTTTACCTACCATTCCCCCTGCTTGGAATGCCCCTTCCTCTTGATTAATTTCTGTCTTGTTCCCCACCACTTCTCAGGGTCAACCAACCAGGGGAGCCATCCCTAAGCTCCTAAGCAAAGTTACAATTAGTCTGGTCTGCCCCACAATTTCTGTCTCCATATCTGGCGAGGCAAGTGCTACCTAGATGAGCAATGTGTTTTGTCTTTATTTTTATCAGGCTGTGCCATGCCTGCCTGTCCTACTCATAAAGATTTGTAAGTAGATAAATGGGGGAAGGAAGAGAAGAGATTAAATGATTAAGGAAATGAAGAAGTGAATGCAATTAAAGGAAGCCTGGAAACTTCAGTTCCTTGACCACATGAAAGCCAAGAGTGTTGGTGGCACTATGCTAATGAACCATAGTCTCGAGTGTGGTTAGTCAAGGGCAGATGATTAGCAAAACCTGAAAATTATCTTAATAGCATAAATAAAACCAATCAACATGTGGACCAAAGACAGACCTCTCAGCCCCAGGTGTCTCACCTCCATTAGGATTTCTCTGGCCTTTCTGGTGGGTTTCCCTCTCATCCTCAGGGAGGGGAGGATTTCTAATTTTGTAGGCAAAAGAGGTAAGGCCAGGCTTCTACAAGAGCAGTTTTGTCAGCTCAGTCTGGAAAATCGGTTGAGCAAAGCATAAGTTATTGTTGCTTATGTCCGTTATTCTTGTCCAAGAAAGGCTCTGTTGGGTTTTCAAAGTGAATGAATCAGATACATACAAGTGTTTACACTAGTTTGGGAAAGATTAGGATTACAGTTCATTCTTCAGTATATACGTTTCTCCCAGTTTCTCGGCCTCTTCTTTCCTGCGCTTTGTTACACGTTCAATGACATGAAACTGGGTGGTGCTCGGCACTCCAAGTAGCTCTGAGCTGCTCATTGTCACCTCCAAAGTCAATCACTTTTCTGAGGTCAGGAAAAAAAGCTAGGTTTTGACTTCATTTCTGAAGCTAATGCTTCAGACTTAGGGGTTTTCTTTCCTCTCCTGTCACCACCTTGCTAGTACTTTTGTTGCTTAAATGTTAAATGGGACATCTGTGTGTCTTAGTCACAATGTGAACTTAGAGTCTTATGGATAATAGAACTGCTTGGGGCTGGTACACTGAATGTAAAATTGGGCTTTTTATTCTGAGTATTTGTTTTCAGACCTTGCCAATGTTGCTTCCTCGCCTATTTATGCTGAATCACTATGTCTCCAACAAGAACCATTTAAATATTTGCAGGGCAGTGCAGCTCCCTTCAGTGAATTCAATTGAATGAATTGTTGAATAAATAGTGGAAGATCAATTTCTGTGAAGCAACAGTAATGTTCAATAATATCTTCTTAAGTATGGTAACCTTTATGACTTCTAAATATTAGAAAATCTTAGCAATGTACAGCTGTTGAACAAATGTACCCTTTTGATAATTGAATATTTTTCTGGGCTACAAAGCTCTAGATTCAACAGCTCTATAGTCAACAGTGAAAGATAATATCCAGTTGTATAAACACTGATGTTTTCCTATTTAGTCCTCCAGCCCCAACTCCGCTGAGTTTGCCGATAAATATCTACACCCTCTTCTTTACCATGGCCTATCCTAATCTGGAACAAATTTTTGTTACTTATTAGCAATTTAGCTAGATTTGGACACAGTAAGTTCAGGATGAGAATAATAGGATCTTGTTATTTTGTGATAAGTGCTTTCCATGGGAGGATGCTCATGCTAAAATAAAACTTGAGGAATGTAGTGATGTCAAGTCTAGCCCTGTCTTGGCCACTAAAACTACCATATGACCTTAAGGAAATCAACTGACATCTCTGGCCTCAGTTTCTTCAGGATTAAATGAAGTTATTGGATTAGATCAATGATGTTCAACTTTGTCCCTATGGCCTTTAGGAGCTGTCAGGTGACATATGATTTGTCTTCTCTGTGTCTTTTCTGCAGCTTAAGTTTCCTTCAATAAAATAACTTCTTCACGTCCTTCTTTGTGTTGTTTTAATTCTCTCTTTCTGTTATTTTTCATCAACAAGTAGATTTCAAGTTTCATGAGAGCATGACTCTCTTAACCGCTTCCTGAGCATCTCTTCCACATAGACACAACTTAATGGAGTCCCTGGTCTTGTTTTCATCTAAAGATGACTCATAATTGATCTAAGCCAGTTATAGATATCCTGCTACCCTTTCTCAGGCTCCCTACAGCAGGGGTTGACCCTATGATCCAGTTTGGTCAGTGAGACTTAAGTCAACTGGAATTTTCTAAAGGAGTTTTGGAGGGGAGGGCATAAACAAGTTCAGTTCTCTTGGGGAAACTGTCCTTTCTCCCTTCTTAATCTTCCTGCCTTAGCCACAGATAAGATGCTTGGAGTAGCTGCAGCCACATTGTAACTATGAGGCAACCAAGATGAGAAAAAGGCAAAGAAAATCTCAGGGACCTGGGCCCTGACCTTATTAAATGACAAAACCATTGATACCAAACTACCTCTGGAATTTTGTTTTGTGAGAAAATTTTATTTAAGTATGGTTTGAGTTTCAAGTATGTAGCCATTCATTCATTCATTTATTTAACAAATATTTTTGATGTACTTACAGTATCTCTGGCACAGTACATCAAATGTATTAGTAGGTGAAACATAAAAGATGAGACAGAAAATTAGCAATAACCATAATAAATAACTTATAAACCATGTTAGGAAATTCAAGTTCCTACAGAGTGGAAAAAAAATAAATAGGGGTACTAGGAATTCCAGGTTTTAGAGTCAGGTGTGGTTGCAAAGTAGATACTAGAGCTTGAGATAGGAACATTTGAGCAGAGACTTGAATGATCTTAGAGATTTAGTCATGTGGTTTTTTGAGGAAAGAGCAATTCATACCAATGCATAGATCCTAATGCAAGAGGAAATCTGGTTGGCCTGCAAGATGGTAGCATGAAGTGAACCGGAAGAGTAGAGTGTGTGCACGCGTGAAGTGTGGGAGGTCATGTAGAAAGTCATGGTAAGGACTTTGCCTTTTTTTCTGTGTGAAAGGAGTAGACACATGAAGATCTTAAGCACAATTATAATATGATCTGACATTCATTTTGTAAGATTGCCTGATCTACCCGATTGAAAAGGGGTTGTAAGGAAAAGCAAGGAGGGAAGAAAGGAGACGGGTTAAGGAGGTTATTGTAATCCAGTAGAGAAAGGATTCTTGCATGGATTAGCAAGGTAATCACAGAACTGCAAGCTTCTTCTTTCTGGGTATGTTTTACAGGCAGAACCAAGATTTCTTAATGGACTTGTATAAAAGTTATCAAGTGCTATCATTTTAAAGTAGCAAATCCATATTAAGTATAAAATAAATATCACTAAATGTGAAATTAATCCTACTTTTACAGCAAAGTTAACCGTATAGAAATGTAGCAGTTACTGTGAAACATTTTATTTAACATGACAATGTAACATAGCAGACAATATCTTATACCCAAGCAAATGTCTATTGATTTTTGGGAAGCTATACCATTGTCCTTTTTTTTGTTCTGTTAGAGAACCTCAAGAGAAAGTTGAAGAACTTCCCATGCCCAAGACTTCATTTCTTTATTTTTATTTCTTTTTTTATTTTTTTTACCAAAATCATAGAATTTTTATTGTTTTCAAATACTATACAGAAAAAAAGACAGTATGAAGACTTTATTTCTTTAGCAACGATTTCTAAATTCTCACAACACTATGAACTGAACACACAGTTCTCTTTTGCCAGTTTCCTAAAGCTAATTTAAATAAATCTAAATGCAGTTTAGTGGTGATAGCATTTTGGAGGGCAAAATGTGGAGAAAAGAGAAAAAACTCGAGTTGATAATTTCAGGTTCAAGATACCTGCCAGAAGTAGATTTTAGTTGTTTAGAGTTGACCTAGAATTTTGGCAGAACAGCTTTAAAGATCTCATGGCATTTCATAATTGGTTATTTTGAATTCTCAAGATAAGGATACCATTAAATGTGGATATAATTGTGCCCAAGGTTAATGTTGGCAAGTCAAATCGGATGAGATGCTACAAAGTGTAGATACTGGTGAGACAAAGTTGCATATTGAAAAGACATTTCATAAGTCTACATAGCATGTTAGTTTCCCATTACATTGTGTGAGGTTGGGTTAAGAGCAAGGACAGTGATGCTATAATAACACTTTCCTTATTGGAAACTTTCAGCCTATGATGAATTAAATTAAAAACTATAGGAGAAGAAAAAAAGCCTCAAGCTTTGAAAAGCTAAATCGATGAGAAGAAGGGTTTGTATCAGATCTTTCTCTGAGAATGTATGAACTTTAACTAAATACTTCTGGATACCCTCTGATTTACTGATGCAACTACAGGGCTCGTTTCTGGGGCATTTAGTTTTTATTTTTTTGTTAGTTTACATTAGTGAAACATTTTCAAATTTTTGAAGATTAAACCAATATTTAAAAGCCATCTAGTAAGTGCTTAAGTTCTACATAAACAATGTTGCCTAAGATGAATATGGTCCCTATTCTCGTGAAGTTTTTCTTATTCTATTTGAATGTTCATAGAATTTTAGAAATGTACATGCAGAATTTAGTGAGCTGGAACATCAGAGTTTTAAATCTGGATGAAATCCCTACAATTTAAAGATGATAAAGATGAGGCACAGAATGGTTAAATGACTTGGCACAGGACACACAGTACGCAGCCAGGGAGGGAGTCCAGGTTTCTAACCTTCTGTGCTTCAGAGTCAAGTTCAGTGTTACAGTTGGTTGGAAGAAAAGATAAAGGGGGATGGAGGGAAACTCTTAAGTTAATTAGCTAATTGTACAGCAGGACAGCTAACAATTGTAAAGATTAAATCAAATGAATATATAAAAAATTTAAATGGAGCTTGGAACTGGCCCACTTTATTTTGAGATTCTGTTCCAGTGGTGCAACCTAGCAAAAATAATGTGGATCATATCCAGACATGTCCCTTTATTGCAGAACTGTCCTCACCCTCTCTAAGAAGCAAGGTAAAAGCCCACAGTCTGTCTGCCATGGTGGCACTGAAATACTTCCCATTGTAGGAAAAGCTTAGTCGTGATTCTTATTCATTCCTAAGTGGAATCAGTTATGGAGTATGTGTGACAGTCATTTCACAATCTTGATGACAGGCATTTTGGCTTCCTAAGAGATATTAGAGCACAGTGTGTGTTAAGGGTAAACCATAGAGGCTGCTTTCTAAGTGTGAAACTTGGCTTTCTACTTACTAGTTCTGTGAACTTGATGGAGTGACTTGACTTCTGCAAGCTTTAGTTTTATTGCATAAAAATGTGGATGATAGGCTCGGCAGCTGTGGCTCAAGCGGCTAAGGCATCAGCTTCCATACACCTGAGCTGGCGGGTTTGAATCCAGCCCGGGCCCAAATACCAATGACGGATGCAACCAAAAAATAGCTGGGCGTTGTGGTGGGCGCCTGTAGTCCCAGCTATGTGAGAGGTGGAGGCAGGAGAATTGCTTGAGCCCAGGAGTTGGAGGTTGCTGTGAACTGTGATGCCATAGCACTCCATACAGGGTGAAAGCTTGAGGCTCTGCCTCAAAAAAAAAAAAAAAAAAAAAAAAAAAAAACCCCAAAATGGGGATGATACCAACATTGGTGTAACTGAGTTAATATATGCAAATCACTTAAAATAGTGTCCAATGTGTGATGAAACTGAACAATTGCTTTTTTTTGAGTAATCACCAAGATTTATACAATATGGATTTGGATGAAAATAGATATTAATGAGGCATTATTATGTTTGCATGTATGTGAGTGTGTATGTCTGTGTCTTTACAGATCCAGAGTTTGAGACAAAATAAAGCCCTCCCAAATAGAGATTCCTAAATGTATTCATTACTTTTTCTCAAATACTCTCACGTTTTAATCAGAAAACTCTTAAAAAGCAAATATTTACTTGTGTATTACTCCCACACATCAGTACACCTCACTCTAGAGTTTCTGCTTTCCTTTCATTAAAGTGTGTTCCTGGCTGGTGGACAAAATAGAGTCCCCTGGGAAAGTGAGGTGCTGAGTTAAAACAGAGCCATGCCGGGAGGAGAGAACAATCCTGTACTCTTGTCAGAGACTTTTGGGGTTGGAAACCACCCAATCAGAGTTTGGGTATTTCCACTACTGAACAAGTTTGAATCCTTCATTTGCATAAAATGACCTGATTGGGAACTTGGGTGAGAATTTCCCCTATGTAAGCCAGACCCTACCTTTGTTCTTCAGAGAGTATACTTTGGTTTGTATTGAAGGCTGTGGCTCCCCAATCTGTAGATTTTATTGTTTTATATATATAGAAAAGGAAAATCCCTTGATCCTCTGTAGAATCTCCTTGTCTTCTGTTAACATTTCTGTACACAGCAAGAGGTCTCAAAGATTGGTACTGTCTAGGCTACAATGCTGAATCTTCCAGTCCCTGGGATTCTCAAAGAGAAAGTACACACCCAAGTTCTCCTGTCCCCCCATTATGTTAGGCATGTTACAATATGCTCTTGTTCTTATTCTCTATTGTTAGCAGAATAAGTCTTGGGCCACATGAGTAGAGTCTTATTGGATCAATAGATCTGCTTCTCATCTTGCCTCTTTCTTCTCAAGGCCTGAATTCAACATATGATGAATCCTCTCTTATAGGGGGTTTCTCTGTACTGTTGGATAAAGTTGAGTATTCGCTCATTCATGTAAACTCTGTACTCTCCCTTTTATTTAAGTAATGTCAAGCTCTTCTAGGAGAGCAATAGTTAGAAGTGAGCATTGGGTTAATTTCATCAGCACATTCCTAGTAAGGCACCAGGGATTTATTAGATTAAACCTGGCTGGGGGTGGGGGTGGGGGGGTGGGTGGGGAGTGGAGAGGTGGAGCTTTTGTTTTCTTCTCCTTATGGATTTCATGAAAAATAACTGTAGAGAAATTGCAAGAAAAAGTTTTGTAATTCATGTTTTGTTTTGTTTTGTTTTGTATTTTTAATCAGGGGACAGCGCAAACACAGTCCACCACTACCACAAATTATGCAGTCGAGTTTTCCACATTTGGGGAAATCGCAAGGGTCAGCAAAATCGGAGTGCAATGGATGAGACTCGCCCTGGGAAAACCACCTTGATGATCATGGTACCTCCTCTGCCAGGTAAGTATTGTCATTCATTTTTATTTTATTTTATTATTAAATCATAGCTGCATACATTAGTGCAATCGAGGGGTACAATGTGCTGGTTTCATATACAATCTGAAATATTTTCATAAAACTGTTTAACATAGCCTTCAGGGCAAGTCATTCATGTTTTATGTAGGAATGATATCTATGAATTTTCAGACATTTGACAGTTGAATTCACTAAAATATCAATAATCATCTAAAGATAATTTTAAGAGGCTGAGGTGGTGGATTGCTTGAATTCAGGAGTTCTGAGATCTGCCTGAGCAAGAGCCAGACCCCTTCTCTACTAAAAATAGAAACAAAACAAAATAAAACAAACAAACAAAAAAGTAGCTGGGCGTTGTGGCTGGAACCTGCAGTCCCAGTTACTGGTGAGGCTGAGGCTAGAGGATTACTTGAGCCCAGGAGTTTGAGGTTGCTGTGAGCTATGACATCACCGCACTCAATCCAGGGTGACAGAGTGAGACTCTATCTCAAATAATAATAACAATAATAATTTTAAAAGGACATATCCGTGAAACAGCAACCAACTCTTAAAACTTAAAAATAATACTTTATATTATGTCCTTGAGTAAAATAAATAAATAAATAAATAAATAAAACAAAACAAAAATGTTCCAGGTACAATGTACTTAAATGAATGATTTCAGAGGTCTAGTTTTTCCTCAAGAATATCTTTTCCCAGGGCACTTCACAACAGGACCAACTGAAGGCAGAGATGCTGCTTTTGGAAATGGTTGCATTTTTGATGTTATACCAGTGAAATTACTTGTGATTTTTCTTTTCTGAATTTGTTCTTTCTTGCAAATGAAGGGGAAAACTGGTTTCTGCAGATCAGGATACATTCCTCATCCAGTAGGAGTGTTTTTTATCGGGACTTTACACCGGAATGTAAGAAGCAGACTCTTGCAAAATCCTGACAACTGCTGGAGTCCAACTCCAGTGTTGGAACGGGAGTGTTTTGGAGGTTTTTCATGTGCACTGCGTGGAACTACTGATTACACTAGGTCAGCTTGAAGAATGCTGAAGGCACATGATAGACTGTATTGGGTAGATCTAACAATCTCCTGTAGCTTCAGTGAATTGTAAGTTGTCAGGGATTCTTGGCATCATGGCGGGATGTAGCATATATTGTAAAATAATATACTAATAGAAAAATAGCTAGAAAACACTTCAGCAAATGTAATGCATTCTTGGCAGAAAACGACTGCATTTTGGCATCAACCTCAGAGGCACAAGAGAAAGTTTGGAAGCATGATTCTTTAAAATTAGAATGTTTTTCTAAGATCCAATTTTTAAGTACAGTGATTTAGAAGCTATACATCTTATACTTCTGATACATACTCTTAAATTTTTAACATGCCTTTAAAAATTTTTGTTTTTTCTATTAGTATTTAGTATTAATCCTTATCTGTATCTACTCCCTAAAAAGGGCAAGAGTCTTATCTCAGTTTTGACTTATGCTTCACTAACTCTAACACCTTTCGTACTGAGTTTACCTGGAAATTTTGTTCCAAATTTTTATTATGTTTGGCTTTTGCATTGCACATCAATAATTACTTACATGTTACTGTGAATTATTTACTAATCTTTTGTGTATTTTGGACTACATGATACCCTTTTTTGGATCCATTGCTTATTTGTTGATATGTATCCTCAAATAATTCTTTCAGAGATTGCTTAGATTGGAAAATACTTTGAAGGTTTGCTTATCTGAATATGCATTCATATTCTTACTCGAATGCTAATTAAGCTGAGAATAGGATTACAGGTTTAAAAAAAAAGGTCCCTCCGTCAATTTGGAAAGTACTAATCACTTATCTTTCATACTGAGTAATGCTGATGACAGGCTGATTTTTCAGTTTTCTTTCTTTTTCTTCTTTTTTTTTTTTTTTTGCTTTTCGTTGCTCTGAAAACCTTAGGGTTCTATTTATTCTTAAAGTTCCAAAATTTCACAATGACGCATGTATCTTTGGCTCTTTTAATGTCTGGCTTAGCACTTTAATTTGAAGATTCAGGCTTTCTTTAGGCCTGAGATATTTTCTTGATAGCTTTTTCCCTGAATTTTTTCCTTTCTCTCATGCTAGAATGCCTGTAATCTGGACTTGGGAATCCCTGAATATATTCTTCATGTTTCTTCACTCTCTGCTTCTGTTTTCCTTCCTTTTGTGCATATGTTCTGCTCCGTGTGGAAATGTTTTGCTCAATCTTTTAGCTCATAAATTCACTATATAGTATGTATTGCCGCTATTTTTGCCCACCTACTGAATTTTTTGCTTCTCTGTGTGTGTTTAAATTCTGAGAATTTTAGCAATCACTTTTACGTAGAGGCAATGTTCTTTCAATCTTTCTGACTATTCTTATCTAATTCTTTTTGTTAGCTTTATTATGTCGTTGTGGGGAGAGGGTGTTCATTCTTCCTTTTGTTAATGCCTACCCTGCCTTCTATGTATGACGTACTTAAAATGTTTTGGGCTTCTTGGCTGTCCCCACATCTATATTTGAGAATCACTATTCATTTGCCCTTTGTATTATCAGATCCTACCCTCAATGCAGAAGGGAAGGAAACGTTGGGAATGGAAGCCTGTCCTGCAGATGTGGAAGTTTTCCTCACTCCTAGAAGTAAGTAGCTAACTGGGCACTGCAAGTCTTCACCAGCCTCAATACTTTTCTCCAGATGGTTTTAAAGTTCACATAGCACAAAAGATGGAGAAAGGAAGAAACAACTAGTCTGTTCCTCCAAAAGGAGTCTTAGAATTAACTCCCTCTGAAGGTTTCAGGGTGTTGTCTTAACTTTTGGACTTGATGACACTGGGTTTAGAGACTTTCAAATCTCCTACCTTAACCACAGGTGTCTCCCACATGTGTTCTAGCCTGTAGTTTCATTTAGCTTTAAGGCATGATTTTATAGGCTGTCTTTTCAAAACTCACAAAATCTATGTCTCCTTGATTCTACCTTGTATAGGCTTAAATTATAATCATATAAAATAGAAAATATTTTGTGTGATTTGGAGAAGGAATCTATAAATATATGTTCAGCCTATTTTATTTCAAAAATCATTCTTTCATGAGAGGAGCTTACAAAAATGAAACTTATTTTTCCTAAGTTCAGGGAAAACTCTTTAAGAATTTATTTAGCTTTCATTACAAGGCTTTACAAATATGGTCATGGTGAATTGTATACCACAAGCAATCTTGGACCATGAATATTTTTTTAGGTCTATTTTGAAACAATAAGGTGAAAAGAAGGTGTTTTCAATTCTTTTTTCAACTTATACCCTTTTATGTTGGAATATTATTTTCCTAGCAATGGTTCTCATTACAATAAAATTTTACCACAATTAGAGTGAAATCTCCTTCCGGTTTATTATAATTGGTGGAGATATTAATTTTTAATGGAGTTCTCATGAGGACAAGGATATTTCCTTTGGGATCATGTGATGGTTTTATCCTTAGAGAAGATGAAGTCATTTTGAATCTAGAGCATTCCTTCACATGCTTAATGGGATCATCAACCAATAACTTTCTATCAGTGACCTGATTTGACTTTAGCGCTGAGTTGTCTGAAATAAATGCAAGTCTGTGACATTTAATTACAACACAGTTTTCAGAAATAGCATCATTACATGTTAGCCACTGGATCATGTACTTTTGGCAGTGGATATGGGCTAATTTCAACAATGCATACTTCTCTTTTTAAACCACAGTTACAGAGAGAGCACAGAAACTCTCCGAGCTACTCTATATGGCTATAATACTAGAGTAGGAATGTGAAGCCACTACAGGTAGTAGATAAAGTAATGCTGAATATTAACTTCTCATTACTCTCCCTTTCTCCTCTCCTTCCCTTTCTACCTTTCTTGTAGACTATACTGAAGAGATTGTGAATTTATAAACAGCCTGTCTTTCAGCATGTTTCTGCATTAAGATGTTGCATTTTATGAAGCTATGGAAGCCATGATAAAATTGTAAATAATAAAGTTATTTTAGGGTTCTATATAGTTTTTAATTTGATTAGGCACTTCCACCACCCTTTCTAATATCTCAGGCTGACTCAATGCTTTCTTATTTGTAAGGAGATGTACCTATAGTAAAAGAAGTGTAAATACTTGCTAACTTAGCAATTGATTCAACAGTATTGGATTCAAATTGATGGAAAGATCAATCTAGAAAGAATATTTGATTTTCTATAGCAAATTTGACTTTGACTTTCACATTCAGTTCAACTAGGATACATGTGCTTCTCCTGTATGTGTGTTGGTTCTTTGATGTTAGGTCACTTCTTCATATATATGGGAGTAGTGACTCTTATTCTGTTTCAGTAATGAGATGAAAAAGTTCAGTGAGGTCACGAAAGACAGACAATCAGTCATTGGTAGGTCCAAGATTAAAATTCAGAAAATCTGGCAGAAATGCAAAGAGAATTCCCCAGTGACCAAGAATCTAGTAACAAAGCTATAAATAAAAGAAGAGATGTCCCATGGTTCAGGAAGCTGGAATCTGGATGAAAAAGACAAAGAAATCTCCAGAGTATCACTGGTGCTAAGATTCCCAAGCACCACTAAAGAGAAATTCTTGATTTTTTTCTTATATAATTTGAAGCTAGTGGTAAACTAGCTAACAAAACCTTCAAAATTGTCCAAACAAAGCTTGATTATAGAGTAGATTGACTCAGGTCACTGAACTTGTACTGAGACAGAAGGAAGGCCATAATTTTTCCATGAGAACATATTGTTTTACTTTAGTCATTACTGTTCTTTTATGCACTATACAATAAAAAGTTATGACAAGTGATGAAAGAAGGAAATATAATCTATGTTTAAGAGAGAACATAGTCAGTAGAAGCAAATGCAGAGATGTTTCAGGTGTCAGAACGATGAGACAGTCATTTCGAAACAACTGTGATCAATGCATGGAAAAGGTAGATAATATGTGTAAGTAGATAAGGAATTTTGTTAGTAACATGGGCATTTTTTAAAAATTAAAAGGAAATGCTAGAAATAAAACACATGATGTAGGAAATGAAGAATTCATTTAGTGGGTTTATTGACAACTGGGCTGACCAGAGAAATAAATCGGTGAACTTAAAGATTTGTCAATAGGGTGTTGCCTGTAGCTCAGTGGGTAGGGCATTGGCCACATACACTGAGGGTAGCAGGTTTAAACCCAACCTGGGCCAGCTAAAACAACAAAGACAACTGCAACAACAAAAAAATAGCCAGGTGTTGTGGTGGGCGCCTGTAGTCCTAGCTACTTGGGAGGCTGAGGCAAGAGAATCGCTTAAGCCCAAGAATTGGAGGTTGCTGTGTGCTGTGACACCACAGCACTCTACCCAGAGGGACAGCTTGAGACTCTGTCTCATAAAAAAAAAAAAAGATCTATCAATAGAAATTATCCAAAATGAAACACACACAGAGAGGGAAAACAATAAAAATAATGGAATACAGTATCTAAGACCCATGGGACAAAAGCAAATGATCTACCAGTGTAGCTGGAGTCCTATGAGAGAAGAGGAAGAATGAGGTAGAAGAACTATTTGAAAAGATGGTGGATAAGAATTTTCCAGAATTACTTAAAGACACCAAAGCATTGCATCTGACTCTAAATGGAGTATATAAAAAGAAATTTCCACAGAGGTACCTCGTTAACAAACTATTGTAAACTAAAAATAAAAAGAATATCTTAAAAACAGACAAATGAAGGCGACAACTGCACACAGAACAATGACAAGAACAATGACTATTTTCTTAATGCAAGAAATGAAAACCAGAAAAAATAGAATGGTGTCTTCAAAGTGCTAAAAAAAATTGTCAGCCTACAATTCTATATCATATAAAGATATCCCTCAAATATGAAGATTACATAGTTTCAGAGAGAAAATCCTTGAAAAATTTGTCTAGAGTATATCTGTACCAGAACAAATACCAAAAGAAGTTCTTCGGACTAAGAAGAATTTGTAACATGTAGAAGACAGGATCTAGAGAAAAGGAAAAGATACCAGAAAGAGAAAATATACAGATAAATATTTGGATGGTTGTCATTGCTTGCATTCAGCATTGTACTGGAGTTCTTCACTAGTGCAATGAAAGCCTAGTTAGTGATTAAAAAAAAGAAATGAGAGAAAAATTAAACAAAAAGAAGTGAAACTATCATTATTCACTGATGATATAACTTGTATGTGTAGAAAACTCTAGTCCATATACATAAAATCGTAACTACTAGCATTAATAAATGAATTTGACAAAGTCTCAGGACACAGGGTTTATATTCAACAATCAATTGCTTTTCTCATTAGTAACATGAACAATTATGAAATGCAAATAAAAATATCATTTACAATAGCATAAAATCGTACCAACGAAGGTACCTAGAAATCAATCTAATCAAAGATGAGCTATAAACATTACTGACAGAAATTATTTTTTTTTTTTGTTTTTTCAGAGACAGAGTCTCCTTTATTGCCCTGGGTATAGTGGTGTGCCATCAGAGCTCACAGCAACCTCCAACTCCTGGGATTAGATGATTCTCTTGCCTGAGCCTCCTGAGTATACTGACAGAAAATTTTAAATACCTAAAAAATACAAGCCCTATGAATTGGAAAACTCAATGTGGTTAGTATATTTATCTTTCCCCAAGTAACTTACAGATTTGAGGCAATTTAAATAAAAACCTCAACAGACTTTTTAGAAGTAAATCTCAAAATGCAAAGGATCTAGAATAGTCAAATAAATATTGATAAAGAAGAACATTGATGGGTTTACACTACTTGATTTCAGGACTTAATATAGTGTCATAGGAATCAAGCCAGTATAGAATTGCCATAATAATAGGCATTGTTCTCTATCAATAGTACAGACTATAAACTCTAGAAATAAGCATATGGAAATACATGTGATAAATATATACATACAAATATATGTTGATATCTAACGAAAGTGGAAAGTTAAATTAAGGAGGAAGAGAAAATTGTTTTTAAAGAAAAGATATATGATTTGTTTTGTTTCTTAGAATTGCATTGGCTATTCAGGTTTTCTTCTGGTTCCATATGAAACTAAGTACTAGTTCTTTAGGTTCTTCAAAGTATGGCATTGGTACTTAGATGGAGATTATATTAAATCTGTAGATTATTTTGGATAGTATGAACATTTTAACAATGTTGATTCTTGCCAGCCAGCAGCATGGTATGTTCTTCCATTTGTTAATGTCTTCTGCCATTTCTTTTCTCGGGGTTCGTAGTCTTCTCTGTAAAAATCCTTCACATCCTTTGGTAGGTATATTCCCAGGTATTTCATTTTCTTTGAAGGCCCTGTGAAGTGTATTGCATCTTTGATTTGATTCTCAACTTGACTGTTATTGGCATATAGGAAGGCTACTAATTTGTAGACATTGATTTATATCCCAAGATATTACTGTGAATACCTTGATCAAGTATTCCTTAACCACTTCCAGGAGCTTATGGTTGAGTCCTTGGGGTTTTTAAGTATAAGATCACATCATCAGCCAAGAGTGAGAGTTTGACCTTCTTTGTCCTAATTTGAATACCCTTGATGTCCTTCTCTTGCTTGATTGTGTTGGCTAGAATTTCCAGCAGAGAACTCAAACTAATCAACAAGAAAAGAGCAAACAACCTCATTTATCACTGGGCAAGAGACATGTAAAAACTTTTTCCCAAAAGATAGATGAATAGTACACAAACACATGAAAAAATATTTATCATCCCTAATCATCAGAGAAATGCAAATCAAAACCACCCTGAGATATTGCTTAACCCTTGTGAGAATAGCCCACATCACAAAGTCCCAAAGCTTCAGATACTGGTGTGGAGGTGGAGAGAAGGGAACAACTTATACACTGCTGGTGGGATTGCAAACTAATACAGCTTCTGTGGAAAGAAGTATGGAGAATTCACAAAGAGCTAAAAGTAAACCTTTCATTTGATCCCACAATCCCATTACTAGGTATCCACCCAGAAGAAAAAAATTATTTTACAGTAATGACATTTGCACTAGAATGTACATTACAGTTCAATGAACAATGGCTAAGATGTGGAATCAACCCAAGTGTCCATAAACTCATGAATGGATTAATAATCTATGGTATATGTATACTATGGAATACTATTCAGCCATACAAAGATGGAGACTTTACAACTTTTGTATTTACCTGGATGGAGTTGAAGAACATTCCTCTTAGTAAAGTATCATAGGAATGGAAAAGCAAGTATCCAATGTATGTAATACTAATATGAAACCAATAGGTAAAAAAACCACATGCCCACATGAGAGAAAAACAAAATTAAATTCAAGTGTGGGGGAGAGGGAAACAGGAGAGGGAAGGAGGAAGGGGGATTGATAAGCTTTTACCTAATGGGCACAATATAAAAGTATATAGCACACCCCCTGGTTGAAGGACTCAACTACAACTTGAACTTTACCTAATAAAGACAAACAATGGAATCTAATTATTTGTACCCTCATATTCACCTGAAAAAAAAAAGATGGAGGAAAGACTGGATACATATTAGAAAAAAAAATTGATTTCTGTCCCTACCTCACTTAATACACAAAAATTATTTGGAGATAGATTATTAACTTAAATATATAAACTCTAATCAAAAAGCTTTTAGAAGAAAATAAATAAGAATATGTTCATAACCCTGGAGTAGGCAAAGGTTTATTAGATAGAATTTAAAAGATACCACTTATAAAAGAACATTTGAATTTCATCAAAATTAAAAATATCTACTCATCAAAAGAAAATGAATAGGCAAATGACATGCTGTGAAAATATTCTTATCACTTGTAGTTCATAAATAATTTTTATCTAGAATATATAAAAAACTTTAACATGGGAACAATAAAAAGATAAGCATCTCAAAAAATGGAGTGTCGCTCTGTCACCCAACCTGGAGTGCAGTGGCTGTTCAAGGACTCAATCTTAGCTCACTGCAGCCTTGAACTTCTGAGCTCAAGTGATCCCCCTGCTTCATCCTCCTGGGACTACAGGCATGTGACACCACTCCTACCTTGAGCCCAGATCTTAAATAGACATGTAACAAAAGGAAATTTGGGAATGAGACATCCTACAAAGGGTGAATCCAATGAGCATGTGAAAAGGTATTCAGCATAGTAAGCAGGGAGATGAAATTCAGAAGGAAAATGAGATACCATTTCCGACCACTGGAATGGTTAAAAGACTGACAATACCAAATGTTGATCAGGATGTGCAGTAATGCAAGTACTCATGTAGTGTGGTCAGTAGAGTAACACGTTACAACTATTATGGCAAGTGGTTTGCCAGTTTTATAAAAGTCAAAGATATTATTTCCCAAGAATTCCACACCCAGGTATTTATCTAAGTGATATAAAAACACGTGTCCATAAAAGCTTACATAAGAATGTTCGGAGGAAATCTGGAAACAATCTAAATATCCATATTGAGAGAAATGGATAAGTAAATTGTAACATATTCAAACTATTAGCTATTACTCTGCAATGATAAATGAGCTTGGATACATGTGACAACATGAATGAGTCTCAAAAAAACATATATTGAGCCAAAGAAAGCAGATATAAAATATTACATGCAGTATATTATGGTCAAGAACAGGCAAAATAATCCGTAGCAGTGGCAATCAGTACAACGGGAAAGGAAAATGAGGAAAACTTCTGTAGTGATGAGAATGTTTTATATTTTGTTTTGGATGGCAGTATATTGTGTTATAACTCTCAAAACTCACACAGTGAGTTAATACACACTTAAATTTGTGTGCATTTTATTGTAATTTTAAAATTTCTCAATTTATAAAAGTGTAAAAGAGAAAGGAATAAACAACCACAATAATTTCAGGCATCATGTCTTCTTAGGAACTGTTATTTTTAAGCATTTGGTTTTCATCTGATAAGTGTGTTTAAAGCAATACTCTGATGATGAATATAGGATTTCCTGAGAGTATCTGTAGAGGAAGGAGAGGGTTAGGTCAGCACCACCTGTTTCTGGCACTCTTCTGATGAGACACCAGATTGCCTACTGGCTTATTTCAGCTTTCCTGAACACAGGGAGAGTGGCAACAATTCCAGGGTGCCTTATGCTTACAAGATGGACACCATATGTTTTCACTATCATTTCCTAGCTATTCTCATCTATCTCTTTCCTTTGTCCTTTCAGCATCTGAGGTCTGGTTGATGCCGGAATGTCAGGCTCTTGGTCTCGGCGATTCGAAGAAGGAATCGACGGACCACAAGAGTAGTGGTAAGTCAGAATTTATTTACAAGAAAGGAAAATTAGAAGTATAAGAAAAACCAGACCTCCAGGCAAAGAG
>CAUYRH010064037.1:0-52144 GCA_963574655.1 Perodicticus potto
TTCCCTCTTAGGACTGCCTTTGCAGTATCCTACAGGTTTTGATAATTTGTGTCTTTGTTATCATTTAGTTCCAAAAATTTGGTGATTTCCCTCTTAATCTCGTCTTTGACCCAGCTATCAGTCAGCCTAAGATTATTTAGCTTCCATGACTTTGTTTAAGTATGGAGATTCCTGTTGCTGTTGAGTTCAGCTTTTATTCCCTGGTGGCCCGAGAAGATACAAGGAATAATTTCTATACTTTTAAATTTGCTGTAAAAGCACAATTTTTAAAAGAAGAAAGTTGAACCCAACCCAAATGTGAGAATGTAGGTGAAAGTCCCCCTCATTGCACAGGGTGCCATTACTGACCTTACTAAATGGATCCCTGGTGACAAGTCCTTACTTGCAAGACTGTATTCCAGCTTGGTACTCTCGGTGCTTTTCTTGTGAAGCTGGAGGTGCTGGGTTTAGAGTGGGCACAGTAAAGGACCAGCGGCCACCCTTGGCGATTCCTCAGAGTGGCCCCTCCAGATGCTCAAGGACAGAGCTTTGGGGCCTCTTCATTCTGGTTATGGCCCTGACTCAGCTGTCTCCTCTGGTCGGGGAAATATCTTTAGGAATCAGCTGCACTGGGGGAGGGATGGGCACATGGAGGGCAGGCATGTGGCAGGGGCATAGGAGGCTGCCTGACCTGCTGGTTCTGCGACCTGTCCCCTGGGGTAAATGCGACCTTCCCCCTTGGGTAATGTGTTGCCTGCTTTGCTATTTTTCTTACTTATTTGTTGTAATTTTTGAAGGAAAAGCAAAATATAGAATACAAAGATATCATGGTAAAATCTAGTTTTTTGAAAAATCAGGAAAACATGCCCATGGTTTGATTGACTTAGTTCAAATTGGTGTTGAGAGATTTTCCAGTTCCGCTGTCAAATTAACCTGAGGGCCTGTGTAAATGGCCAGGACATAAACACAGGTGCAGGGGTTATAACCACCATTAACTGTGTTATGTGTGAGCTGTTGAGAAACACCCAAGTGTCACCTCTGAGTACCAGGTGACCCCCTTACTTTATAGCCAAGAATAGTTGGGCCCAAGAGCTGTGCTGTCCTGTATTGACGCCCCCTTATCCACTGGACGCGGTGCTGAGTATGCTTCGAATTTCAGTTTCTCTTCCATTGTTGAAGATTGGCTACCTTTAAGAATTTCCAAAAGCTGTGATTTTCAAGGGTGGTCTAGCCTTGTGCCTCCTGTCCAGTCCTCCCCATCCCCTGTCCCTGTCCTCCTCTGACTCTTGAGTTTTTCTCTCACGCACACTGCTGTACACTGGGTGGCGGTCACTTCTGACTGTCCTCTCACCCGCTGGACTTTCAAGCTCCCATGAGCAGTGACATGCCACACATACTCCAGAAACGCTGCGGGGCCAGGACCAGTGCTTGTCAGGGGTGGAAGCAAGGCCTGTGTTTTTACCCGTTTGTCTTCCTCCGCGGTGATAGCTCCATTCTCCCCTCCCATTCTGGGCACAATATTGAAAGGGGACAAAAAGGGATTATGTCCAGGGCCAGCAGAGCGGCTACATGGCATGGGAGCCGGGCACGGCTGGGGCAGCAGGGTCCGTCTGCCTCTGATGGGCCAGGCAGCCTCAAGCAAGCCGGTGGATCCTCCTCCAAGCCTGGGCTGCTGCTTCTGGCATCACGGGGTGGCTCAGCCCCGGCTGCTGCATGGTCGACCAGGCGGTGAGGGCAGGTGCTGGCACAGTGTCTGGCGCACAGGAGAGCCTGGCACTGGCCAGTCTTGTGCTCTGTTGCGTTCTTGCCGCCCTGTGGCCCCAGTTCTGACCTCTGCTGCTTCCTCCAGCCTGACAGGCTTCCCCTCCACCCCAGCACGTGCCTTTGCGGTGATATCCCTAGAAGTGACTCTCAAAAGCCAGCAAAGCCCAACTGATAAACATAAGGACAGGGACACTTGGCTTGTGTTGAAAGGCCTCTTGAGAAAATTCCTGATGGGTGGAGCTGGCAGAGAGGGCGTGCGGAGAGCCAGGAACCCCGGGGCTGCAGCTGCTGGCCCACATACCGTCCAGCACACCTCAGCTGCGGGTTGGTGCCCCGCACAGGTGGGAAGTGACTGCCGTTCGCCTTGAGAGTGACGCTGTGCCCACCCCTGCTCACTGCCCTGTGGACACTCTGGTGCTCAGGTGCTCATGTGGCTGGGCAGACTCCCCTCTGGACGGTCTCCCTCAGCAACCTGAGCTCCTGCTGCCTCCTGTTCCCGTCCCTGTCTGGGGGCGGCCTGCTCTCCCTTCTCCTGAGGGCAGCATGGTCTCTGTTTCCCCCAAGGTGCTTGTCATCCGTTATCCGGGCTCTGCCCTCCCTGACGGTGGTCTTCCTGGCTGTCTGCTCAAGTCCAGGAGAGACCACCCCGAGGCTGCGGGGACCCTAGGGGGCCATGGGCGGTGCTGGCAGCTGGGAGCTCCTTGGTCCTGCTTAGCACCCATGACCTCACTGGGAGGGCTGGACCCTGCCTGCTGGTGTCTGGGCCAGGGAGACCACGGCATCCTGTGTGCAGCTCAGGACTTCCACATCATCACTGCGCCCTCTCGCTGTCCAGAAAGGAGTCCCCGAGCTCCTGCCAGCTGTGTGGGGTCAGGTCGGGTCTGGGGACCTCTGCAGTCCCTGAACAGGTCCATCTCCTGCTCTCGGCCGGCCTGGCTGCCACCTCCAGGGTCATGTCAGTGTTGCTGTGTCTGACAAGATAGTTCCCCATTATCCATCATGTTCTTTCTGACTTCCAGAATTGTATGGATGTTCTATCGCCTGTGTGTGTGTGTGCACGCACGTGTGTATGTATGTGTGTGTGCACGCACGTGTGTGTGTTTGTGTGTGTGTGCACGCACGTGTGTGTTTGTGTGTATGCACGCACGTGTGTGTTTGTGTGTATGCACGCACGTGTGTATGTGTGTGTATGTATGTGTGTGTGCATGCACGTGTGTATGTATGTGTGTGTGTGCGCGCACGTGTGTGTGTGCACGCACGTGTGTGTATGTGTGTGCACGCACGTGTATGTTTTTGTGAGTATTTGTGCACGCACGTGTGTGTATGTGTGTGTGTGCGCACGCATGTGTGTATGTATTTGTATGTATGTGTGCACGCACATGTGTTTGTGTGTGTTTGCACGCACGCGTGTATGTGTGTGTGCACGCACGTGTGTTTGTGTGTGTGCACACGCATGTGTGTTTGTGTATGTGTGTGTGTGCCGGCAGGTGTGTATGTATGTATGTGTGTGTGCACGCACGTGTGTGTGTGTGCACGCACGTGTGTGTGTGTGCACGCACGTGTGTGTGTGCACACGCACGTGTGTGTGTATGTATGTGTGTGCACGCATGTGTGTATGTGTGTGTGCACGCACGTGTGTGTGTGTGTGTGTGTGTGTGTGTGGTGGTTGGTGTTGGTGAGTGTCCAGGGTCTCATGAAGGAGGATTACTGATGCTGTCCGCTCTGACATTGTTGACCAGAAACGCCCCGTGCGCTTACCAACCACCCTGCCCGTCCTGCCGCTTGCCGTGGCTCCGCGCTGTTTTTCCCAAGTGTCCTTCAACATCTTGGTGCTGGGGGGAGAAAGACGAAGGCCTTCCCTGTCCTGGGTGGAGCTTAGATCGTTTGGCTTATTTATGTTACCGCCAAGAATGACTTGACATATGTGTGTAAGTGTGTGTATGCGCACATGCACACGCACACACATAAGCATACACATGCACACGCACACATGAACACACGCGTGCACACACACACGCACACATACATTCTGGCCCATTGGAAGTTTGCGTGGCTGCTGCTGCAGACTCACATTTACACAGAACTCACCTGTCCGGGAAAGGGACGTGAGTAACAAGGAGCCAGACACCGCGGGCTGTGGTGTCCTACACACCCAGCACAGCTGAGAAACCTCTCTGGGGTCTGCATGCTGCTGGGAGCGTCCACACATCCAGCAAAAGCCCTGAGCTGGCTCGGCGCCTGTGGCTCAACGGGCTAAGGCTCCAGCCACGTACACCGAAGCTGGCAGGTTCAAATCCAGCCCGGGCCGCCAAACAACAATGACGGCTGCAACCAAAAAATGGCCGGGCGTTGTGCAGGCGCCTGTAGTCCCAGCTACTTGGTAGGCGGAGGCAGGAGACTCGCTTGAGCCCAGGAATTGGAGGTTGCTGTGAGCTGTGATGCCACTGCACTCTATCCAGGGTGACAGCTTCAGGCTCTGTCTCAAAAAAAAAAAAAAAGCCCTGAGCTGATGAAGTGGGTACTGGTTATTTCTCTATTTCATAGGGGAAAAAAAGGAGCAGGGAGCTTCCCAGTGACCTCCACCTCCTCTGTCCTCCGTGTTGACACAGAAGCTGGAGAACAGCTAAGCACCTCCAGGGCATATTCACAAGTTCTGGAGAAAGGATTTCTTTTTTCAGCTCAGAATATTGTTTTGTTTGTGCATTAGAAATGTTATCAATACCAGAAATACTATCCAGGAATGAATTTATGCATCATGATGTCATTTGTGGTCAAAGAGCTTTTTCATTTTTTCTTTTATTGCCAGCCTTGTGTTGTTCCCTTTAAGGCTGGAGATTGTAAAATGTATCCAAAGCATCTGTGAAGCCCTTAAGTGGTGTCTCAGAGCACATCCAGTGGATAAGAGGGACAGGTGGGTGACTTGTGTTAACCCTTAGCCATGTTATGTTGTTTCCAGCCGAAACAATTCGCATTTTCAGTGGTCACCCTTTAACCTAACATAGCGTTGTCCCCATATGAATGCCGTACCCTCTGGGAAGGGAAAGTGCCCATCTTCTGAGCAAGATTTCCATTTCTGGACCTGACAGCAACATGTGAGTACCGTGACACGTGGAAGCAAACCCAGGCCCTTGTGTTCCCTTAGGAGCTGGGGTCTGGGCAGGTGAGGGTGGGCCACAGGCATCCAGTGGCACTGGCTGCGTGGAAGCGATGGGAGGAGTCCCTGCCGGCTCAGTTGGGAGCCAGGCAGACCGGCCCTCCGCGTTCCACAGGAGGGCCCTGAGCCCACCCTCTTCCACCTTCAGGTGGTTTTCACTCACCCTCGGGCGTGGGGCAGCCAGCCGCAGAGGTGGTAGCGTCCAGACCAATTTGTGGGAGTGCATGGGAAGTGTAGGCTCAGTTTGGTGGAGAGGACTTCGTCAGTGATACCTTTGCCTGTTATCATCCAAAGAACCCGCCTCTGCCCTTGTGGCTGCTGTGTGGTGGGTTTATGTTCTCCTTACTAATTCCTGTTCTTACCTCCATCCTACTTTTGTGGGCTCACTTGCGTATTCTTGTTCTAATTTCTTAGCTTGAATATTTAGCCCATTAGTTTTAGCCTCTCTTTTCAATGTGAGCTTCACGGTTGTATGAGTGCTTCCCTCTGGGTACAGACGGAGCTGCTTTGGATGAGTTTTAAATTGTAGTATTTAATTCGTAAGGCGCATTGCATTAATACTTTGTAAAGCCTTACTGTTTCTCAAGAGAGTTATTTTGAAATTTGTTTTATGGGTTTTTTTCTTTGAAAAAAAATGAAATATGGCTCAGCGCCTGTGGCTCAACGGGCTAAGGCGCCAGCCACGTACACCTGAGTTGAAGGGTTCGAATCCAGCCCCGGCCGCCAAACAACAATGACGGCTGCAACCCAAAAATGGCCGGGCTTTGTGGCGGGCGCCTGTAGTCCCAGCTACTTGGGAGGCAGAGGCAGGAGTCTCGCTTGAGCCCAGGAATTGGAGGTTGCTGTGAGCTGTGATGCCACGGCACTCTATCCAGGGTGACAGCCTGAGGCTCTGTCTCAAAAAGAAAAAAAATGAAATATTTTGAAGCTTTTTTTTAATTTCCAAAAGCATGAATTTTCTAAGTAATCTTTTGTTATTGATTTCCAACTGACTGCATCATGCTTAGAAAGTAGTCTTTGAATTTTGTTGAGATTTGCTTTATGGTCAATTTTTATGAATCTGTAATTCATCTTTGAGACGAATTTGTATTTTCTAGTTGTTGGGTGAGTTAAACAGGATTCTTTAAATCAAATTTGTTGATTGTAAGTCCTGTAGCTGTTAGAAAATGCCGGAAGGCGGTAAGTGCTGTGGGGACGTCCAGCAGGCCAGCACGGGGCAGGGCTTCTGCATTCTGAATGGAGCGGTCACCAAAGGCTCTGGTCTTCCCTTCATTTATTCATACTGGCTGGGCCTTCCAGATACCAGCGCACTGTTGTCACTTGAGGTATACATGTTTATGAAAGAGGTAAAAGACCCTGTGTGCTGGGGCTCAGGCTAGGGACTGAGAGGCCAGCCAGTAAACTCAGTAAGTTGAAGAGCAAGGGAAGCAGGTGCAGGCTGTGAGTTTACCTAGGGGGGTTAGGGTGGGCCTGCCCCAGGACAGGGTGTGAGCAAACAGGAAGACTCGTGGGGAGTGTGGGGGACAGACACAGGCAAACGGCTGAAGCAGGACTCTGGGGCCCCAGGGAGGCCAGAGAAGGGGGCTGGGGAGGGGGCTGCACTGTGTGGTCAGATAGTCACCCAGGATTTTAAAGGCCATTGTAATCAGTTAGGCTTGGTCTTTGAGTGAAATGGGGTCTCCAGGAGGTTCTGAGCAGAAGACGGCGACCTCTTCACCCGTATGATACTGTGGTGGCCACATGGCCTGGCAGCAGGCTAGCAGGCTGGGGGCCAGGAGGTCACCTGAGTGGACTCAGCAGGCGTGGGGAAGATTGCTCAGATTCCTGAAGCATTTTACAGTGGGTCGGCCGGGAGGGAACCAGAGTCAGGGGGGTGCTGGGACTTTGGGCTCTAAGCTTCGGGTTGATGGAGGCGCACCCAGGCTGTGGATGGAGTGCCCCAGGGTCACCAGGGCTGGCGTCAGATGCATGACTCTTAGCGATGACAGATAGGCAGTTGTGAGCCCAAGCTTGAACTTGGTGGGGGGAGGGTTTGAAGCAGACAGAGAGCACAGAAGTGAACTATCTGAAGGAGTAGGGCTCCACGTGAGGTCTGAGAATTAGGCTTTGTCCCTGACCTTTAACTTGCAGTTTCTACCAAGTCCTGGTTCATAAAGTGGTGCTGTGTCCCAAGAGAGTTATCTGTTGGGCAGTGAGAAGGACAGGTGGCCGGGCCACTTGAGTGGAAGTGGTAACAGTGGTCCCTTTCCCAGGGCTGCCCACCTGTCATTTGCCTAAATGCTGCATGTGCCAGAGACCGAGGCTGGGAGGCTAAGTGACAGCCTAGCGAGCTCTCCAGGTGCATCTTGTAGACCAGCAGTTCTCAGCCTATGGGTCGCAACCCGCAGGAGCTGTATTAAAGGGCCGTGGCATTAGGAAGGTTGAGAACCACTGTTCTAGCACTAAGGTCTGAACCACCCTCTTGTCCAACTGCCTGTTGGATTATTCTTGACCCCAGCAACCCACAAAGCCCTGGGAGGATACTACACATCTTGTTGGTTTCCAGAAAACCCAGGGTGGAATGCTCCTTGCTACCGCAGGCTGCTGGAAGAAGCCGGCCCTCCCCGGAAGACAGTCCTTCCTCTCTCTGCCTCCCGCTGTCTTCTGTTCTCCACAAGTGCAAGAAACATCTTCTATTTTTAAAGATTTCAGCTGTTACTGTTAGGTAATAGTGGCCCTTACTTCAGTCCAGCTGCTGGATGAAATAAAAGAGGAAATTTCTGAAATTTGTTCTTATGTAAACTTGACCTTATGTAACTGAGAGGGCAAGGACAATTGCAGGTGAGTTTTGGCCTTTCTGCACCACTGGAACTATTTTTAACCTTCAGATACTCTTTTTATCCCTCGAGTTTCAGGTATTCAAATAGCTTTCAAAGAACCGTTTGTGGTTTATGCTGCAGTGAGCAGGCGAGAGGGCCGGGAGAGGATTGGGCTGCCGGGTCTTCTGGGCAGTGGTGTTTGAGGAGGTGAAGCCAGAGTTGAAAGCAGGTGACAACACTCACTAGCAGTCCTGGGCTGGCTGCTAAGGACTCTGCAGCCTGCGTGTTCCTCCTACCTGTCCGTGCCACTGCCTCACTGCTGGGACCTGCTTCATGGAGATACAGTAAGGCAGAAACACTTGGAGTGAGTGTGCAGTAGTAACACATTGGCTTCCCTCATTGCCTTTGCATTATAGTTGCAAGTCTTAGACTCTTTCCCAGAATGCCTGGTCTGTAGAATCATTACAGCAGCATATCAGCTGGATTATTCTTTCTCTGTCCATTATTGGTGGAGGGCATGTTTGTCTTTAGCAGCTGTATTTATACGAGAACGTAAAATATTTCACCATTTTTTGTATGGGGTAAGGCCTGGATCTATTTATAGTTTCCAGGAAGTACATTTGTGCACTTCTTGAGAGCCAAGTTACCAACTGCATGCCAGGTTTGTATTTTCGGCTCTTGCTCAGTTTGAGCTTGCACATATTTCCAAAAGATGTTTTTCCCCTTTTAGGGGTATAGAACAAATTAGAAACATTAAAAGCATTTTTTAAAGCACTTGAAGGATAATTCTGAAATAGGGAATAGAGGAAAAAATCGAACACTTGCATTTTTGTTAAATCACAGAGCAGAGTAGTACAGATGGTTTTGCTGCCTCCACATTGCGCTCCAGCCGGCACAGCCAGCACAGGGCTTTCTGCACAGAATTCCACAGGAGTAAAAAAAAGCCAGGAAACTAGAAGTGAGCTGTTGTTGGTGTGTCTCTGGGCTGGCCTCACTCTGGAGCAGTGGTGTCACCCCGGTGGGAGATGGTTGGAGCTCCCGGTGGCAGCAAGTTGAGAGCCACATTTGTATTGCTACTGGCAGGGAGCAGCTTGATTTTCTGCTAGAATCAAGTTTGAAATGTGTCTTGAGTAAAGCTTCCTGCATTATTGATGCAGCTTATTACTCAGGAGAGAAAAACTATTTAAGTCATACATTAAGAAAAGTTTTATCTCTTCAAAATTTAAACAACTGCTTCAGTAGTTTCAGCTTGTCATTTAATAGGACTTTTGGAAAAAATATGCCCCAAAAGGAGAATCAAACAAAGCTGAGCGTACTGTATAAAAATGGCTCTTCGTCAACGCCAGTTTTGGCTAAAAAAACGAGACTTTTCAGTGTATCATACATTTCAAAGAATCCTTCAGAATGTTGACAAGTGTGAGAATAGTACTCTGCAGTTAAAAGTTCCCTGTGTGCCCTGGAGGTGACTCATTCAGCCGGGTCTGAGTGGGGCCTTGTGATCGGGGCTGGTGGGACCCAGAGGGGATGGGAGCCTGGTGGGGGACGGACAGGGACATGGAAACCCTCCCACCCCTTGTGGCTGCTTAGTCTCGTTCTGGTTTGGGGCAACCCCCATTGAACACACGGAGGCTTCTAACACTGTTAGTTGGAGCTATGATTTTCTTCAGAGGATTTCCTGAAATGATCACACTCTTCTTCTGAGGTGGCTTCAGTTGGCACCAGGAGGTTCCTTCCGGCCTCCCAAGGTGGCCGTATCTGCTGTCCAAGGTCCTGTGCTTCCCCTGACATTTTATGGAAGAGAGTGGGCTGAGGTCCTCCTCCCCCACCCTTTCCACTGTTTATATTTCTGGGTCATGTTCTGTGGTGGGATCGAGAATTACGGCCGGAGTGATGTGGTTCTCAGGGGATGTGCTGGACACGTGAAAAGTAGCAGGAAGAGGCGTGGACGGGTGTGAGTCCCTGTGCCTCAGTGCAGCTGGGAGCCAGTGCCATCCGTGAGTTAAGTCACAGGGCGCACCCAGAGGCCTTTGTGGTAAGGGGACACTCTCCACCTTGATTGGTGGTGACAAGTGTCAAGTCCCTGGTTTTTATGGGACAGAAGTTGGAGCCAGTGGAGCAATCTGGTTGAGGCGGACCTGGACCTTCTCTGGACTATTGCAACTTGCCGTGCATCTGTAATTACTTTTCTAAATTTAAGTTAGTGGGAAAAACCCATTCTTAAAAATATGATTTATCTCTAATTATCTATCGATGAGATGTTTCATTACGTGCAATTCGAAATAAAGAAAAAAAGGATCATTAGTATATGAAATTGCTGCTGCTGGTGGTTGTCGAAGCTGGGTTGGCGTTGGCCACATCCCTTCTGGTTTTATGCGGCATTGAAGGTTTTCATAATGAATTTTTATTTTTCTAGAGATAGGGTCTCACTCTGTTGCCTCAAGCCATCCTCCTGCCTCCTTAGGAGTGAGGGCTGCAGGTGCCACCAGGCTCAGCCTGAAGCAGTGTCCTGAACACGCACACTGGCTCCCGAGAGCCTTCGGGGACCCTGCCCCTCTTGTCTTCCCCGTGACCAGCTCCGACGAGCCTCCCGTGCTGTGGGTCCGGTCGCTCCTTCTGATTAATCTTTATTATCTTCTTCCTGTTTTTTCTGGCATAACATATGATTTAGTTTTCTAGTTCTGTTCCATCGTTTTTGAGTTTAATGCTTAGTTTATATGTTTGGGTTCCTTTTTAAATTACTTAAGTATGTATGAATTGGTCTCTGAGCTCAACTTGGGGCAGTTCCTGAAATTTTCGATATGTGATATGTTTGTTATTGTATACAGCTTTAGAAGTATTTAAGGAAGAGATTCCCAGCTTTCCTGTAGTCAGATTTTTGCCCCACCTGTTTCATTTCCAATTCTCCTGCACCTTGTTTAAGGGCCGTGACCCACACTGCACGTTTGCGTGCACACTTGGACATTTTCTGTGTTCTTTGTGTGGCCTTGATTTTGGTAAATGTTCCATGCAGGTTGGAAAAAGGGCCTGAATTATTTCATGAGACAGAGTTTGAAGCACATGTGTTAGCTTGGAGTGTTGCTCGTATCGTTCCCATCCTCTGCGTTTGCTTTGGTGTGGCTGCTCTGCCACGAGCTCACACGGCAAGGTCAGCTCCCCTGCTGGGGTGAGTGTTCATGATCATGACCTGCTCTTCTGCATTCTGTGTGTTCTGTTCTTTTACTATAAGGTACACAATTAATGACACTTACATCCTATGTATAAATTGTCCACTTTAGTATCTTACATAGTATTTCATACTGGATTAGGTCTTTATCATATGATACCTCGACCTTACATTTTGGGTCTCATTTCTCTTTGCCAGGTGGGTTTTTTCTCCTCCCACTTAATCTGAGTCTTTTATTCCTGATGCTTTTAAAAAAACTATATTATCTATGTAGCTCATTCAGTGTTATTTCTTACCCAGTTTGATAATGTTTATGTGACTATATCCCATTGGTATTGAGTGACACAGCAGACGTATTCATTTCTAAGGTTTTTCTCAGTTTTGTGTTCTGTTTTCTGCTTTTAATGCTTCTACTGTTTGTTTGTTTGTTTCTGTGTCTTCTCCCACAGGGGCTTCTTGCCTATCCTTGGGTTTACTTTGTGTGGCTTGTTTTCCTTCCGGTGACTTAGAGGCCGTATCCTCTTTTAGACCTTATTGTGGAACATGGAGAAGTTTGCTTGTCTCACCTGCACAGACCCGCCTGTTTGGAGCCAGAGAGGGCAGGTCATCGGCACACCACGCTGCCGCCTGTTTCTCTCTCATTTTCTCACTTTGTAAGTTGCAGTGTTATTTTAGTTGTGGAAATTCTTTTGATAACAGAAAAATAATAGACTACCATTTATTGATTTGCCTTAAAATGGTTATTGATTTATCAATGAGAAAGATGAGAAAATGAACATGTTGAGCTTCTTCCCTTCAATTTTGGCTTATTTGATTACCGTGCCCTTTTTAAATGCAAGGAATTTTAAGTTAACCTCAAGGTTTTGAAGAGTTGGATATAGACATCTGACAACTTTGAGTATCTATCGCCAAGGTGAGTAGAAGGGCTTCTTGCTTTTTGAGAACTTTCAAAAGCCGTGGTGCCATCTCCTGGAGGCTCCTCTGCCTGTGCTGTGTCTGCACAGTCACATGGAGGAGCGTCTTCCCTCCCCACCCAGGGACCACGGCCAAGGACATAGCCTTGGGGCTTTGAACATCTCCCCATTGCTGCTGAGAAGTATGGCCAAAGAAGCTCCATTTTCCTAAATAGAACTTTGGAGGTTCAGGATTCTATACTGGGGGGAGGGAAACTGGCATGAAATGGAATAATCTACCTTTTGGTTCTTTCTGCTCTTCTGCCCAGCCAGGGCTTGGTCATTTAGAAATAGTTGAGAATAATTCCAGGCCCAGTGCAGCTTCTGAGCTTGCTGAGAAAGAACAGTGTGAGGCAGGGAGCCCAGGGCATCCCTTTGTTACTGGAGTGTGCCCACAGTGGCAAAGGGGGGGTCGGGGGGATCAAGTCACCTGCAGGAAGGAGGAGGGGCCTGGTGGGGAGAGCTTCAGCCCCTTGGAAGGAGGTGTTCAGAGACTCGAGTTCCCAAAAGGCATTTGGTTCAAAAAGAAACCACTCAAGTGTTTGTTATAAGTGTTCGGCATCAAATAAAGTTTTTAAACTACATAAAACCTTCACTACAGAAGGTTTGCTTGGTTAGCTGTGTGCAAGGTAGTCATTGCACCTGTGTCTAGGGCCTGCGGGTGACTCTGCCAGGGTCTGGACATGAGGGCAGGGCTGGAGCCCATCAAGTTGTGGCTCCAAGCCCATGCTTTGCTTTTCCATAATCAGTTGGCATTCCCACTACTAGATCTCAAACTTTTTAATTTTTCAAATACTTTTTTCCTTTGGCTGTAATATTCTGCAGGTCTTGTTGCTGGCTTTTCACAAAGTTATTTTTAGCAAAGCAAATACTTAATCTGCATTTCTTGCATTCAGGTCACTAGATGTTAACTTTGTGGTTAATGCCCTTAGAGCATCCACCTGTTGTCCTCGTCACCATCAGGACTGTTTAAGGGCAGTGAGGTTAATACATCCTCTTTTAGGACAAATACTGACTAAGTACATGGTGGGGGCTGGGGGAAGGAGAGAACAGAGAGAGGGAAGGAGGCAGGAGGGAGTGGGGTCTCGGTGTATGACACACATTTTGGGGACAAGACACAATTATGAGAGGGACTTTAGCTAACAAATGCAATCAGTGTAACCAGGTTTCTTGTACCCTCAATGAATCCCCAACGAAACAAACAAACAAACAAACAAACAAAAAAATCCTGTTTTAGAACCAGCGTTTTTTGGAGACATTTTCTGTTTATTTTTTCTCCAGGAAGCTGAGTGTGAACATTTCATTTTTATTCTTGAATGGAATTTTCTTTATAAATATGACATACATATGTGTGTGTGTGTATATATATGTATACACACACATATGTGAGCATGTGTGACTGCGTGTGTGTGCATATATATATATATAAACAGGTGCAGTTTTACATTCACTGATGTGGAAAATGTTCACAGTAATTATGAAGGGAGAGCTATGCAAAATATGGTCCAAATTAAAACATATAAACTATATAAAATATAACCAAATTTACATGTGTATATTTAAGATACATTTGTCTATTTAACTTTTTAAACAAATTAGGGTTGAGTGTGTTAAAAATATATTTTTGCAATAAATTTGAGTTCATGATATGAATATTGCATGTTTATGAGTTGAGTCAAAGGTATAAATATTTATCTGGGATCTGTCATGCGTGTTACCAGACTGCCTTCCAGAGGGGTCGGACCGCTGTCTCCCCAGACCCTGCTCTGCAGCGCTGTCCAGGGACTGTGCCAGCTCCCGCTTTCTTCTGCTGCTTCTGCTGCTTCCGGCCAGTTTGGTTTGGGGTTTGTGTTGTTGGTTTGGCTGGTGGGGTAGGAAGCCATCACCAGGAGACCTAGAGAGAATTGGGCACATACTGTGGGAATGTGTCCAGTGTCGCTGCCCTTGGAGTCAGCCCAGGTCTGCAGCACCCTCTCTCTCCGTGCCTCGCCCTACCCCCTCCAGAGCCAGAGCACAGGCCTTGGTCTCTGTTGCTGTCCCCAACTGATTCCCAGTGAGCTTGGCGAGCGCACCTTGGCCTGTGGGTAGCCAGGTTTCTGGGACTTGGGCTCTTCTTTTCCTGGTTCCCAGCAATTTCTCAGCTTTGTGCTAGATCCCACGAAGGTCCTGGCCCTCAGCTTACATGGCCTCACCAGTGTTGGCACACAGGGATTGTCTTCTTCTGGAGGGCCCTTCTCCCAGCACCACGTGCTGCCCCCACCCCCCTCCTCTGGAATGCTCTGGGGCTGGGCTCACTTCTCTCCTCTGTTGAAGCACTCTCTGCTGATGGTCTACACCATCAAACTCAGCTCAACCAGAGCTCAAACCACCGTAGCTCACCTTGATGCTACCATGTAAATTTAGGGCCCCAGCCTGGATCTCACCTGGACTCCAGATGCTGGAGCCAGCTGCTTGTTCCAGATCCCCAGCTGGGATTTAATGGGCATCTCAGATTCCACACATCTGAATCCAGACTCCCAAACCTCATGACTCCCGTAGCCTCCCCTGACTCAGTGGCATCTCCGTACTCAGGGCCTGAGAGTCACCTCAGCCCAGTTTATCTCTGTTACACACGTGGCCTGTCAGCCATAGTGGGCAGCCGCCCTTTAGAGTGTATGCAGAAGGGGGGCCATCCGGTGATGGAAATTTCTAAGACTGATTCACAGTAATGGTTGCACAGCTTGGTAAATTTGCTGAAGAATTGTTGAGTTGTACATTTCAAAAGGATGAAACATAAAATGTTCCTTCATAAGCTGTCAGAACATATGCAGAGCCTGGCCACTGCTTAGCCAGCTCCGCCATTGCCAGCCATTCCAAACTACTAGCATCCTCATGGGCCCCTCTAGTCTGTTCTGGACCTAGGAACCGGGGTGGGGTTGGCAGAGTAATGCCCTCCCCCCCGGAACATCCATCCCCTTATCCTCAAAACATATGATGATGTGGCCGGGATTACAGGTGTGGTTCACACCTGTAATCCCAGCACTCTGGGGTGCCAAGGCAGGAGGATCCCTGAGCTCAGGAGTTCGAGACCAGCCTGAGCAAGAGTGAGACTTGTCTCCACTAAAAATAGAAAAATGGCTGGGCGTCATAGCAGGTACCTGTAGTCCCAGCTACTTGGGAGGCTGAAGCAGGAGTTTGAGGTTGCTGTGAGCTCTGACACCTCAGCACTCTACCCAGGGCACAGAGTGAGACTCTGTCTCAAACATGTCCTCACAAGGATCCTGGTAACAGGACATCTGCAGGGGCAGGGGCAGAGGCAGAGGCAGAGGAGGAGATGTGTGAACAGAGCAGAGGGCAGAGCTGAGGAACGTGGCAGCTTCAGAAGTGCAAGAGTCCAGGCAGAGTTTCCCCAAGACTGAAGAAATGCTGCCCTGCTGACACCTGGAGTTTGGTTCCATAAAGCCCGTTTGCAGCTTCTGGCCTTTGGAGCCCTGTAAGATAATGTATATATGTTGTTTCAAGCCACCAGGTTTGTAGCAAACTAATAAACAGATTCAGCTCTTCACTCCGGTGCGGTCCGTGGGGGCTGAGCAGTGTTCTCTTCCTCTTTGTGCCTCAGTATCCCACGTCTGTGGGGTGAGCCCTGCAGGGGTCAGGAGCATCTACTGGTCCTGCTTCCCCTTAGCGCCTGCCATGGTTTCTGGGCTCATCTCCATCACTGGCTCCACCCAGGACCCCACTGTGCCCCACAGGGCAGGGCCTCCCTGTCCTCAGCAGACCCTCTGGACAACTGCAGAAGACGCTGGGAGGCAGCCCGTCAGGAGTCCCTGCATGCCGCTTCTGTCTCAGTGTGGGCTGAACGTGGGCCGTCCTGAGTCTCCCCCGGGTTTTCTCCGAGTGGTCCCTGTGCTGGCATTCCTAGCACAGGCGTGTCACTATTGTTGCTGGACAATGGTTCAAGCCACTATCAGAGCTGGAAAAAACTAACCCGGTGCAAATACACAGGTAAAGGCTTTTTGGAATAGAAAATAGATGAGTCTCCAGGTCCAGGAGAAGCAGTGTGTTTGGGGTGAATTTGTAGGGCCCAGAACTTTCTCTCACAGAGCCCAGTCCTCCAGGGAGCGCCTGAATTCCGAGGGACTCTAGTACCATGCACTGGCACCTGGTTGCTGCTGGGAAGGACAGTGTTCTTGTAGACTGTGTTCTTTTCAGCCCCCACTGAGGATGCCGGGCAGTGCTTCTGCCAAAGGGCAGCCGATGGCCCTGGGCTGCCCCTGCCACCCACCCCCCTCTTACCCTCTGTCTCCTGGTGTTGCGTCCACCTCGTATTCCTGGGTTCGGGGCTGCAGGGAGCACAGAGAGCAGCTTGCCTCCTACCCCATTCTCTAGTGGCCGAATGTGAGGGGCCCCAGGAAGCAAGTGAACTAAATAGCTGGAACCAGGCAGCTGTAGGGACTGGGAGCCTCCGTCCTGACCTGGTTCTCTGTTTTTCTAATCAGTTTTGTCTAATGTTTGCTGATCATGGGTGGACATTATCTAAGTGAGTCCAGCAAGCAGTTTGGTCATCTTACCTGGCCAGGTGATGGCAGGGACCTGGTCATTTGCTCGGGGTTTCTAAAGGCCTGTTGTCCTGATCTCTTCCAAAGGAGCCTCTCAACTCCTTGCGAGGTACCTGGGCAGCTCCCACAGTCCTGAGCCCTTGGTGTGGCGTCCTTCCCTGCCCACTCTGGGCCAGCACCTAAGCTGCCACTCCTGCCCTCAGCCTGATGTCACCAAGCCTGGGGGATGACAAGGGGGTAGGGCCTGCATGTGGGGGTTACAGGAGGGATGTGGAGGCCACATGCTGACTGTAGCTCACCCCTCCCCAGCCTCTGGGGCCCTTGAGCCATCTTGGTTTCCAGACCATGGCTTCAGCTCTCAGGTCCGCAGCCTCTCACCAGCTTCCAGAACTCTGTGGCCGGTCTCCTTGTGTGAGCTGTGGTTTTGGAAAATTTATGGATTTTTTGTTTTTTGTAGTTTTGTTTTTGCATTTTAGTGTTCTTAGAGTGAGGGCTTTAGCGGGGAGCAGGGCCAGGGTCCCTCGGCCTATGCTCTTTACAGGGAGAGGTTCTTAAAATCTCCAGAATGAGATGAAATCTCCCCTCTAAGCTTCGTAGGAGGCTGCTATGTATTAAGACCTTTTAAGCTTAATTTCACAATTTAAATTATTTTTTATTCCTAATACTCCACAATTTTATTTTTATTTTTATTTGACAGAGTCTTACTCTGTCACTCTGGCTAGTGTGCCCCGGCACTCTAATTCAACCTCAAACTGCAAATAGCTGACCACCACACCAGGCTAGTTTTAAAATATATATATGTACATGTATATATTGCAGTTTTTGGCTGGGGCTGGGTTTGAACCCGCCAACTCTGGCATAGGGGGCTGGCGTCCTACTCTTTGAGCCACAGGTGTCACCCTAGTTTTATTATTTCTAGAAGAGACTGAGTCTCACTCTTGCTCAGTCTGGTCTAGAACTCCTAGCTCAGGCAGTCCTCCCACCTCAGCCTCTGGGATTACAGGTGGGAGTGATGGGGCCTGGCCTCTTGTTCTTTCAAAACTGCCTGGAGACAGGTTGGTTTTTACTGCAGAGGTTCCAGCACCCTGGCCCCTCTGCGTTCCAGGTCCAAATCCCATGTCGCTCATGGTGTGAGGGACGGTCCTGCTGCACCTGCTGAGTCTGCTCTGTCCCTGGGGAGTCAGGACCGCAGACTTCGGAGCAGGCAGGCAGTCCCCGGAGTCCTTCCTGGTGACAGGACATTTAGGGGAAGTGGAGGGAGTCACCTCTCTGTGCTCCGTCACAAGCCACTCACCGCTAGCATCAGCACAACCCTGGGCACGGGCATGCCCTGCCGTGCACCGTGCCGCCTCTGTCAGCACCCAGTTCAGGGTTACCTCTCTGACCTTGATAGAGTGGGAGTCGTACAGACAGACATTTCTACAGCTTGCTTTTTTTCTTTTAACTCAGCATTGTTTCTAAGACTCATTCACATCACTGCTAAGTGCACGTCACCCTCTGAGCTCCGCACTTGGTTGCTGTGTTGCCGTGTTGTGTTCTTTCCACCTCGTGCTGCCGTGTGGCTGTTCCGCCCGAGTGTGGCTGTGCCTCAGCGACTCCAGCTCCGCTCCACACAGCAGGCCGGCCGTTGCCTAGAAGGCTCCCTCTCATCTGTGCTCCTGCACCCACTCCCTGCCGCCCTGCGCTCCCCAGCACTGGGGTGTGAGGCGTGCTTTGTTAGTGGTCAGACTCCCCACTGCTGTTGGAGGCCTCCCAGGAGAAGCTGTTAACTTTTGCCATTCTTCTCTCGAATCATCTTTTTCCTACTGACTTACAGGAGTTACTTGTATTTTATTTACAGGGGCTTTGTCAGTTTGTGTGTTAAAAGTATGTTCTCCCAGGGTTCAGCCTTTCACTTTTTAAGGCTGTCTTGTCAGTGGATGTTCTTTATTTAACTGGGGTCGGACGTATCAGTTTTGTCTTTTATGGTAGGAAGCACCATCTGCACCTTGAGTTTTTCTATTCCAGTGATATTTCCTAATAGTGTCCTCTAAAAGATTTAATATTTTGGCTTTCAAGTTTGAGTCTTAAACTTATGGAGTTGATTTTGGGTGGTGGTGTGCTTAGGGCTGAATTCCGCACTTGTTCCTTCCGTAAATATCTGTTGCAGCAGTGTTCACTGCTTTCCTTCCCATGGCAATCTGCAGGGACCAGCTTCTCCTGCTCCAGGATTATCCCAACTACTTAGGGTTTATTCTTCCATGGAGTTCTATTATGTAATCAGCTTTTGAGGTCATGAAATATCTCTCATGGGATCTGTAGATAATTTGGAGAGAGTCACAATGTTTGTAATAGTGAAGCCTCACTGTCCTTGAGCATGAGCTACCTCCACATTAAATGCAAGCAATTTGAAAATGTCTTTGAACAATATTTTATCCATAGAGGTCTCCCCCAGGTTATGTTACACTTAATTTTAGGTACCTTGTGTTTTTTTAAATATTATGTTTTCTACTTACTGTAGTCTTTTGACATGGAGTTGGATTCTTATTTTGACGTACCTAGCACCTTAATTTCCTGTCTGGTTCTGTTAAGCCCCCTTGACTTCTTGTTAAGTGGGGAGGACTCCTGAGTATCAGAGTCTAGGTCAGGACCACTTGGCTTCTTCCCGTTCCCTGGTGTCAGCGCCGCCTCACCTACCCGCCCCCCTCCAGGCAGTATTGACTGGAAGTTTGTCTTGTTCACGGTTCACTATGTAGTTGTCTCTTATTCCTAGTCTGTGGAGAGCTTTTAGTTGCTGGATTTTATATGTGCTTATTTTCATTATGAAGATGATCATAATTAGTGCAGTGAATCACGTTTATAGGTGCTCTCTGCAGAGATGCTGCGTTCCCTGTTCTGAAGCCCCCTTGCTCTGATGTGTTATCTTTTCTATATGGACTACGAGATTAAGCTTGCTAATTGTTTATTTGGTATTGGGGGGGCTGTATTCGTGACTGACACTAAAATCTTTCTTTTTTATCCTATCTTCGTCTAGTTTTGTTCTTGCTTCATGGTGTGGACGAGCTCAGAGGTGCTGCTGCTTTTGTGTTCTCTTAAAAAGTCCTGTTCAGAATTGATCAGTTAGTTGAAAGTTTGTTTTCACCGCCTTTGAAATAATCTTTGTGGAAAAATTTTAAAGTATTGATTCAGTTTACCTTATGTTTATAGGGTTATTCTCGTTTCTATTTATTGCCAACTTTTGGAAAGTTATATTTTTCTAGAAATATGTCTTTATTTTATGCAGGTTTTAAAACTTACTGATGTACAGCTATTTTTGAGTTTTTTTCTTTATTTTTTAAAATCTCTGTCATGTCTGAAGTTAGGTGACCTTTTTAACTCCTAGTGCCTTTCCCCTTATTTTCTAAATCACTCTTTTCAGGAGTTTGCTTTATTGTTTTTTTCAAAGAATCAATTTTGCGTTGGTGTTTATGAGCACATGTAATGGTTACTTTTCATTTCATTCATACTTGACCTCCTTTCATCTGTTTTCTTTGGATTTTTTCTAGTGTTGTTTTTTGAATTTCTTAAAGATATATTTACCTGGGTGGCGCCTGTGGCTCAGCAAGTAGGGCACCGGCCCCATATACCGAGGGTGGCGGGTTCAAACCCGGCCCCGGCCGAACTGCATCAAAAATCAGCTGGGCGTTGTGGCCGGCGCCTGTAATCCCAGCTACCTGGGAGGCTGAGGCAAGAGAATCGCTCAAGCCTAAGAGGTGGAGGTTGCTGTGAGCTGTGACTGCACAGCACTCTATGGAGGGCGAGAGAGTGAGACTCTGTCTCTACCAAAAAAAAAAAAAAAAGATATATTTACCTTATTCATATTCTTATTGTCAAATATAAACAAACATTTAAGGCTATCAGTTTTCTTCTAAGTATGCTAAACAGAATCTTTCAAGTTTTTGGTTGTTGTTGTTTGTTTTTTGAGACAGAGTCTCACTTTATCGCCCTCAGTAGAGTGCTGTGGCATCACAGCTCACAGCAACCTCAAACTCTTGGGCTTAGGCGATTCTCTTGCCTCAGTATCCCAAGTAGCTTGGACTACAGGCGCCTGTCACAACGCCCTGGCTGTTTTTTGTTGTAGTTGTCATTGTTATTTAGTTGTTCTGGGCCGGGTTTGAACCCACCAGGTCCGGTGTATGTGGCTTGCGCCCTAGCCACTGAGCTACAGATGCCAAGCCAAGTTTTTATATGTAATTTTTTCAGTTTCTTTCCATTATTATTTCTTTCTTATTATTAACTTGTTATGATTTTTTCTTTGGCCCACAGATATTTAGAAATGTAGTTTTTAAAAATTAAACTTTGTGTCATAGGAAACTTGGGGCTCACTGAACATGTGGGGAGCTCCGGTGTTCTGGCCAATGGCCCTAGCAAGGTCACACCTCCTTCCAAACCCGTCATTTCAGATCAAGGCATTTCAGCTCTACCTGTGCCAGTGTCTGTCTCTCTAACAGATAGGCATGTAAGTACAACACTCTTCTGTATTTATACAGGATTAACAGTCTTCCCTATTGTCAGATCTTAACCAATGTTTATATGTCCCTAATGGCATTTAAAAATTAAGTGTTTTTAGTTTGTAGTTTTACTCGGGATCCAAGTATTGTCCGTAAGTGTGAGTGGCGCCCACCATAAAGTCCAGTATCTGGGGATTCCTGCCCTACTTTTTAATTAAGCCTTGCAGTTTAGCTATTAAAGATACCATTCTGGGTGCCGTGGCTCAGGCCTGGAGTCCCACCACTCTGGGAGGCCAAGGCAGCTGGGCTTGAGCTCTAGCGTTGGAGACCAGCCTGAGCAAGAGTGAGACCCATCTCTGAAAAATAGCCAGGGATTGTGGTGGGTGCCTGTAGTCCCAGCTACTTGGGAGGCTGAAGCAGGAGGATCGATTAAGCCCGAGAGTTGGAGGTTGCTGTGAGCTGTGATGCCCGGCACTCTACTGAGGGCAAGAAAGTGAGACTCTGTCTCAAAAAAAACAAAACAAAATAAAACCAAGTTGTTTGTTACCCACAGTTTTTTGTATTGATTTTATCCTTTTTGTTTGATTTGAGAGGTCCATTTCTTGCCTAGGTTTCCTACAAATTGATAGTTAAATCTAGAGGTTTGATGAGATTCAAAGCTGATCATTTTTGGCAAAATTTCATACATGTGGTTGTGCCCTTTTGCGGGGAGGTGACCACTGTGTGTTGCATTGCACACCTGTGCTGAGAGGTGTTTTTTCTTCTCATTTAAATTCCTTTTGATTGCTCCTGCTGCAACTTTTACTCTGATTTGCAAGTTACATGCTGTTTCTGGCAGTTAACTGTGACATTTTGCCATCTGAACTTAAAATATCTGAGGTTCCTACTTGTGCCCCAACCTCCCAGACCACATGTGTCACGAGCACTGTTCAAGCTCCTGCCCTCCCCACTTGCCTCTCCCGTCTGCATTATTTGTGTCTACTCCAGAGCTGCTGGTGGTGTCGCTGCTCGTCCTGCACCCGAAGAAGTTGTTGAGCCCTCCGCCTCTAGGCCCCCGTCTCCCCGCCCCTTCCTCACTCTCTCCCGCTCACCCAGACTTGCTCCTTCGCTCCAGGCTTTGTGACCAGGTTTTAAACTTTCTAGTTTTTCGTCTGTATCATCACAGAGGTGCACATAGTCATAAGCTAAACATTTCCCAGTTCCTGGAGGTTGAAAGATGAGAGGCAGCCGCCTCCTTCACATTAGGCTTTGGGACCCCAGGCCCCGCCTTACGCCCTCCTGAGCTTATATATATCCAAGGCACAGGGGCCGTGGGCCCATCTCTTCCCTGAAAGCAGGAGCCTTGGATCACTGTGGTATTGGCGCACTGATAGCAGATTGCGGGGATCGGCTTCCCTGGGGTCTGTTGGAACCTGCCTGCAGGGTGCCTGTTGTTCTGGGCACTATGCCCCAGGCCTTCCCTCTGTGTTCTAGAACCTTCTGCAGTGCAGGCACCTTCCCTGTGGGGCCTGGTGCTCTTCAGGCTGTCTTCTCTAATCCAGTCCTCGCTAAGTCACCACGCCTGCCCCATGGTGCTGTGGCTGAGGCGCGGGGTCTTGCTTCAGTGTGAAGGGATGGCCTACATTGTGGTCAGCCGTCCCTCTGAGCACACAGAGCCGGGGGCGCCGTGATGCAAGTGGGCAGCACGGTGTTGGGTGTGAAGAAGAAGAGCTCACAGGTTCACAGAAGCCACCTCACAGTGTTTGGAAATGAAGGCCCCTCGCCTCTGCGGGAATGTGAAAGTCACCGAAGGCCTGCTCCCCTTTCTCGTTCTCTCCCACCCTCTCGACTACAGAGAGCTTTGTATTTCCCTCTCTGGAAGGGAGATGGCCAGATCACCTGATCTGAACTCCTGAGCACCCGTGGTGGGGTCAGGACGAGGGGACAGATCAGAAGGCACACGGCCCCTGTTCCCTGGGACCTGGTGTGCTGAAGAGTGAGTCCTCTGGAAGCTCCCGACGTTGGTAGTTCATTTGCTTCTGGGTCTGTGAGCACACACAGCTCCTCACCTGGACCCTCTGTGCACAGAAAGGATTGAGGAGCTCTCAGGCCAGGGCCAGGGCCGAGGCAGGTGGGCTGCCACAGGGTCCTTTTCCCTGTTTCCTCCTGATGCCTGTGGGTGGGGGCGGCCCCTCTCTGGTGGCCTAAGTCAAGAGGTGGCTTCTTTATCCAAGAGGTTGATTATTCCCTAAGACACGGAAGTGAGTAGAGATTCGGTCCTCATGCCAAAGACCTTGTCCATCTGCGGCCCCTCTGGGGACCTCTAGGACCCACTAGCTCCAGCCAGATAATAGCTGGTGGAGACCCCTTTGCCATCTTTTCTGTCCTCCCCAAGTCTGAGCTGCAGCTATAAGCGGTCCTCACACCCCCTTCTAGGGAAAGCAGTCCTTAGATACGCAGTCATGAGTGTTGGGAGAGCCCAGGTCTGCTTCAGTTACAGCCATGTGGCTGAAGGACCAGCTGACTCATGGCAGCCTGTGACCACAGAAAGGGAACAGGTGCTGCTGCTCCGTCCCATTCCTTTCTTCTTTATGTCCTAAAAGTATGATCTCTCATTGTGTTTTCCAGCCAGACTTTTTGGCTTCTGGTTAGAGTACAAATTGGCCTTTTCCAGAGTCTGGGTATAGCCACTGTGTTTTGAGACAGGGTCTTGCTCTGCTGCCCAGGCTGGAGTGCCACGGCTTCTTCACAGCTCACAGCGGCCTCCCACTCTGGACTCAGGCCATGCCCTTTCCTTTGCTGGGACTTTGGTCACACCTTCTGCCCAGGTGGCTGCTGCCTCTGCCCTGTGACTGGGAGCCCCTGCTGGGCGTGTGCTGTACCGGCCGGCCTTCTGCCTGGACCTGGGTGTGGCCAGGGCAGTGGGGCCTAGCCCCTTCCTTGCCTTTTATGTGCTCAGCCAATAGGAAACAGCAAACATGCCTTCTGTGTCCTTCCTGGGTATACTCCTGAGCACCCTGGCCACCAGGTCTTACTGGTCATCTCGCTGTGCTGATCACATGGAAAACCCAGCAGCTCCGTGGGGCCAGAAGACAGAGGGTGCAGCTAGGAGGGAGCTGTGCTCCCGCCTCTCCTTGGCACAGTCTCTGGCACACTTCCCCAGTGAGGAGCACTCTGGGGTCCGGGGTCAAGGCGTGTCCTCCTGGGGCCAATCCTGGGCTGCACCGTACTGGCTCCCATGAGCAGCAAGTGACGTCCTGCCATCACCCCGATTGGCAGAGGCCGGGGTGCCATACCCAGCGTCCCCCACCTAGATTTGACCTCACACCCAGCCCTGGCGTCTGTGACTGTGATCGGGGCCCCACTCTGCCTGTGTCTCTGTTCCCTGTCTGAGGACACAGGCGCCTGTGTCTCTGTCCCCTGTCTAAGGACACAGGCGCCTGTGGGGCAGGCCATTCTCGTCAGGCTCCTGGGAGGTGCTGTCTTGCTGCCTGGACTGAGGCACTGGGACTTGCTGCCATAGTGGCCCGGCCCCACCCCTCAGTGTCTCCCGAGGCTGTGTGCAGGCGTGTGGGGGAGAGGCGTGTGTGAACGGGCAGGGCTTCCGGCAGCACCCTGCCTCCCTATCAGGGTTCTCTGCTCTGGAAAGTGACTCAGAAGCCCCAGGGAAGAGCCTCAGCGCTGTCTGTCGGGGTCGCCCTCCTGGGGCACTTGCCTCGGCTTACGGCCAGGAGTGCACGCCTCGTGCTGCATGTGGTCCACGTAGACTGCCAAAAAGAAACATTTAAAACGTTTGGGAAGGTTCTTGGAGGTGGGTGGAGGTGAGGACGCGCCTAGGTAGTAACAGAGATTGGAGCAGAGCACCGCCCCAGTTAGCTGTGGGTCTTTATTCTTCGCAGTGGAAATCATGTCTCAGGGCTTTTCCCTTTCATCTCTGGTTGGCAGACTGGGCTTGGCAGCACTTCTCCTGCGTGTAGATGGGGACACCAGGCCTGACTGTGCTTCTGGGCTGGTGTCTCAGCTGCCAGCGGCTGAGCACATCCTAGGGTACCTAGCTCGCCCCTGGAGCTTTTTAGGAAACAGAAACTTTGTTTACAGAGTGCCTTGACTGTAGTGCTCTCCAGTGAGCAGTAATTACGGGGGAGGCCTGGGCCACAGGGAGGGAGCCATGGGGTCGGACAGGCCACTGGGTGGGACAGGCCCTCTGGTGTTTGCACAGAGAGGCTCTGGGCGTTTCCCTGAGACTGAGACCACAACAGTCTTGGAGACCATCAGCTGCAGGGCAGGAGTTCTCACGCTTGGGGAGCCCAGACCTCGGTGGCCTATTGGGGTCTACGGGGGCATGGCTCACTGCACTGTTCCTAAGTCCCCGGTGTTGCTGACACCCCCGGGACCTGCAATCACCTCACCGTGCTGTGCTGGCCTTCCTGTGAGACCAGCCTCCTCTCACGGGTTCTGGGCCTGGAGCACTACTTGGAGCCAGGCAGGTATTTCACACTGTGCGTGCCCGCTTCCTCCCTTGTCCAGTGAGGCTGGGAGTGATGGGTTTATACCCTGTGGGGTCATCAAGCACTTGAGGGAGTTGACACAGACCCACACAGGCCTTAGGCTGGCCGGGGTCAGCCACAGGCCCTGAAGCTGAGGAAGCGCAGGTTAGGGAGAGGTGGGGATACACTCTCCCCGACCACACCGCTCAGGGCTCGTGGGGGTGTCACTTCCATTCTCGTCTAGAAGGTAGACACAGGGCATGACCCGGGCCTCACAGTGTTGTGCAGCCAGGTTGATTTCTAGCACTGTGCACAGAAAGACAGTAAAAGAGAGCTGTGGTCGGCACACTCCGCAGTGACACGTCTCTCTCCTGCCCAGCAGCAGTTCAACACCTTCTCATGTAAGGACCACTGGATATATCCATATTCATTTCTTCACATTTGTATTTCATTTGAAAATAAAACAATACAAACAGCCTCTTATTGTACCATGTTGTCTTATTTTTATATTTCAAGCATAGCTTATAGGGAATTGTTACCATAAGCTTGTTTCTCTGGCATTGCACATGTGCGTGTGAACGAGGCAGAGGAAAGATCCAGACGTGCTCACCCCAGGCAGACTGAGGAGGCTGCTTGTGGGGCATTCATTCCCTGCAGGATTGTTTAGATCTTTAAAAGTACTTCTGACTTCTCCCCCTCATATCTCCTTCACACACGAACCCACACAGTGTTAAATGGAATAATTGTATTCAGTTAAGAGTACCTTTGGGGAGGATGATATTGCTTATAAATCACGATTTTGGATGGAACTTGACTGCTACTGTTTGGTCCTTTTGAATGATAGTTTTAATAAGTTGTACACCCTGAAGTTCCACGGGGGAGGTGGTAGATTGAACACATGATGTGGTTTCTCACTCCGGAAATTCACAGGAAGTGCAGTGAGGACACACGGGCTGAGAGGCTCTCAGTCTGATAACAGCGTCTCCCCAACACCCAGATTTTGCTCTCTAGATACTGTTTCCCACCTGGGGCATCTCGCCTCAGAGCACGGACAGGTGCAGAGGGACGTGGCTGGGGGGTGGACCCCACTGGTGCAGGACGAGACTGAGCGTGTGCGGTGACTGCAGGGGTTCCTGCGCGTCGGGGTGGAGGGAGACAGCTCTCTCCATTGCTCACGTGTGGAAGATGCTAGGGGAGCAACTCACTGTGCTCAAACATTGGCAAATAAAGAGAGTCAAATTCTGGCTTTCTATAAAAACTTGTTGAGGGTAAAAAGACAGTTGATTTTGGATCCTTTCTCATTATAGAAACAGTGCAGCTAACGTGGCGAGGAGAGTATAGGATGAGAAGAGCTCTGTTTATACCCCTGTGGAAGATCTAGGCAGTGATAATTGTTAGCTGCTGACAACAACCAAAGTCGTCCTGCCAGCAGGAGCTCGCTCAGGTCTGCCTGGAATCATAGCTGAAGCTGACCAGGACTCCGGGTCAGACTGCCAGTTTACAGAAAAACAAAGCAGGGAGCTCGTAGGCCATACCCACAGTGCCGTCAGCGGAGCGCAGCCTGCAGCAGGCCCACAGAGCACCCAGACCGACTCAGCCCACGAGACTGAGGCACGGCCAATCGTGGGGCATTCAGTAGCCCCGAGTCCAGCTGAGAGACCTGGGGCATGGCCAAGAGCCCTGGTCTGTCAACACTGTAAGGGACGTCAGCCGACTGCAGAGGATGGGCCTTACTTGTGTCCTGATTTGTGAGACTGTTCAAAGTATAGGGATACTTTCAGGCTTTCAGAAGGCCAGGGGCAGGGAGGAAGATCTTATACTCACCCAGAGAAGGAAATCCAGTCACAGTGGCTTCACATCCCACTGCCCGTTTCAGGAGCAAGCAGACAGTAGGGGAGTGTCTAGAGTCAGACACAGGGTGACAGGGACGTGTTTGGATGTGCAGAATTCCCTATCGGCACGCTTCCTTCTCCCAGTCAAACTGGAGCCCAAGTCCCTGAAGGTGAGGGGGGGACCAGGAGAGCTGAGGTCAGGCAGGGACACGGGGAGGGCCCTGTACACAGACAGGCGGACCACCCACCAGAGCACACAGTGCAGCATGGTGGCAGGCATGCCCGGGGTGGCCCTCACTGTCCGCACCTGAAGACACGGGGCCCAGGCCCTGCCCGCCCGTCCTTACCTACTGCCTCAGTCACTGAGGATGCTCCTTTCTCTGGAGGATCATCTGCATTGCCCACCCTGACAGCAGGGGCGGCCGGCACAGAGGCAGGAGCTCGCCCTGCCCCTGGTCCACAGGCCTGTCCCCCCATGCCTAGGTTGGGGCTTACACAGGGCCTTACTCCAGAGAGGGCTGGAGGCAGATTTGGACTCAGACCGACCTGTCACCCTCATTCCACTACATCAGCACCGCTGGCCTCAGTCTCAGAAAGCCGAAGAGTTTGTTCTTAGGGCTGCGTGTATATAGATGTTGGAACCACAAAGAAAACTAGAGGAGGCCTAACAAAGTGACAGTGTTGACCATGGGCAGCGGGAAGGGCGTGGCCCGGAGAACAAGTTCCTGGAGTGTCAACACTGTCCTTTCACTGACACGTGTGCTCTTCAGTATGGACACCGCATTCCACAGTACGGGGCGAACTCATCTGGGGTGTCAACAACCAAAGTCGTCCTGCCAGCAGGAGCTCGCACACGGGAGAGGAGATCGTGACCGCTGAAATGTCCACTCTTTTCCCCTCACTCTGAATGAGCCATTCTTTGCTTGGAGAGACCCTAAACTTCGGCCATGTTTTCCGGAGAATAGTGCTTTTTTCTCTTGCGTATCTCTGTGACGGCGTGAAATGGTGACATGAAAAGAGGACCTAGTTCATGGAATGGGGAATCAGCGTCCTGCTCTGTGACCGTTTATTTACAAAGAGAGAAAGACTGGGAACTCACTCGCCACACAGACTGCCCATTTCTCGGCGCAGCTCTGAATGTGGTCTTTGTGCCCTTGCTAACGTCATGAGCCTGATTGTATTAATGTGTTTCTCAAGGCACAGCCTATAAAAGCAATTTTCTGCACTGCCATAGAATATTCATGAGAATACAGGCTTTTTTGTTTTGACGCTGCATTCTTTAAGTAGAGAAGATTTTATTGTTTTCTTCAGGGAGCTTTGGGTCAAAGAATGGCACAGCAAATTCTCTTGGAAACCCATGGCATTTCAAACGGTTTTTGATACAGAAATAGTACGAGTCACTTCTGACGCACCCGCCAGCACCCGAAAGCCTGAATGAATGGGACATGGCCCTCTTGCAGCTGCCCACGCAGGGCCTGCTCCCGCCCACCTCGCCCCCAGTCCCAGGGGCAGGATGGAAGGCGGATGTCTCGGGGGCCTGGGTGATCTCCTTGCCCTGCAGAGGCCCTGAACTCAGAGGGCAGCCCAGGTGCCTGCAGTCTTGGAGTCTCGTGAGGCACTTTTGAGTTTGGGGATGGTAAGTTCAGGCACGCTTACCTTTCTTTCTGACATGTAGTGAGCCTGGGGGAAGTGCCTCAGTGGTGCAGTGGTGGCGTTCTGCCGAGGACGGAATGGGAGTGTGTTGGGCTGATTGCAGGCCCTGCACCTGGCCTCCCTGCTGGCATCCATACAGAGAAGGACCAGGGGATCCCTGCCTGGAGTCCGACTCACATGGTATGCTGCACACGACAAGCGGTCCCTGAGGAGACCTGCCCGACCTCACCTCGGGGATTCCTCCTGAGCGGGGCGGGTGCTGGGAGTGTGCTGGGCTGGCCACCCCACAGTGTGAGGTTTAGGAGGAGCCTGTGAGGGCAAAGAGTGCACCTCAGCCAGCAGCAGGGCCACCTGCGGATTCTGTTACTTCCTGCCATGCTGTACATCTTTCAACCCAATTTACAAAGATGAAATTTGAATTAATTTGGGGACCCATACAAACCTCCAATAAAACAGTTTATAGAAGAGCTTAAAAAAATTAATGCTTTGCGAATTAAAGCTTGACAGATTGTATGAAAAGAGAATTGTAAAATTTTAAAAAATCAACAATGAAATCCCCTTTCCTCCCCTCCATCTGCCCCTGCAGGTGAGGCTTCTTGGGAGAAATCCCACTTCCCAGTTGCTGCCGCCTCTTACCCCCCCACGAGGGCTCTCCTCTGCTGTGAGTGTGGAGCCCCAACCCCGTGACCATTGTGTATTCCTGAGACTCCCGGGGGGTGGGGGGAGTACCTGGTCAGTGCTGACCATCTGACTGGGCCTGCCAGGGGCCTGCATTGTGCTGGGAGTTTCAGGGTGTTCTGTGTAGTCTCTCCATCTAAAACACGGTTTCGGGGGCTTTTGCAGATGGTGTTAGCCTCGTTTCTGGTAGGTGCTTCAGCCCAAATGTCAGCATTTCCTTAGAGGATGCCCTGTATTTCAGACTCAGAAGCATCATCTGAATAAAGAAAACTTGCCCGCAGCTGGCTATGGTAATGCACAGAGCCTGCCCCAGTCCTTGCCTGTCCACAGGAGGCCCCGACCCAGCAGCCCAGTCCTGGCCCTGCAGCTACTGCTGCTTCTCTTGAGCCCTGCTCTGGGGCTGCACTGTCCTCTCCGCCACCTCCACCCCCTGCCCTGCACATGCTCAGTGGCCCCTGTGTCTCAGCAAGATGCATCCTGTGGACATTTCCCCGCTCCACTGCCTAGCTGGGCCCTCAGAGCTGCACTGGGTGGCTCAGCCATCTGCCTCTTTAGGGAATGGACACAGGAGTGGAAACGTTTGGTCCAGCCTATTTTTGAAGTCATTAAAATGGGTACCTTAAAAGTTGTTTTTGTTCAGTTTTTAGCACAGTTAACCACTAGACACTTCTGATGGTGCCCCTCCTCCACCTGTGAAGTGCTAGTAACAGGAGATGACCTGCAGGTGAGCCGTGGGCGGCAGCTCATGCCCAGTACCTCTGGCGTGGCCTTGTCTGAGTGAGCCCTGAGGTCATGTCTTAGCAGCGGGGGCCCAGGTCCAGGTGGCGCGGTGCTTGGGAAATACTGCAGCTTACAAAACGTGAGGCAGTGCAGGGATTTTACTGCCACTCTGTTTTGCTCGCTCAGACAAGAAGGTCCGTCTTACCCAGGATACAGATACCGGCATTCCAAATGAAACGGTGAGTGTGTGTGCATTCACTTAGAAACACACAGTTAAGTTTATCCCTGGACAGCAAAAGGCAGGGTCACCTGCTGAGCATATCGGCCGGTGCAGGAAGGGGATAGTGAAGCCCACAGGCCCCCGAGCTGCTGGTTTCCTGACGGGCGTGTCCAGCAGCGTCACACACCCCGTCTCCGGGGGGCTGACGGAGCTTTCCTCCCTTCCTCTGTGTATTTTATTCCTTAACAGTTTGAAACAGTGCGTCACACAGTGGTGTTTTATAAAACTGGCATTTGCTTATACATTTTTTTCCATTTTGCTATTTTTACCTTAAAAATAATAAAAAGGGAAAGAGGAATGTATAAGCCCCAGTCTTGTCCTGTGCGTGGCGTGGGGCGGCCCCTGCCCTGGCCCTGCTCAATGAATTCTGCAGCTTGTGCAGAGTCTTCTCCCCTATCAACCAAAAAGCTTTTGATACAAGAAGCCCGAGACCCAATTAAAAACAAAAGGTGCATTAGACGCAGGAGAAAAGCCTTCAGCTGCCGTCTCTCCACTGCTAGTCACAGGGGAGAGGCTGCGATGTAAAACAGAAACAAGTAGCCAGTGGTGTATGACCTGTGGGGTATGACCAGATACTGAGTATTTTCCTATTGCATTATGGGAGTTTTGTCTCTTCACTGAGAAAGTGCCCTGAGTTGCTCACTATGGCCCAAGGCCCAGGCACACGCTAGCTTCAAGCTACTCTGGGCTCCATGGCCTCTCTCTGTCCATCCTGGGAAGGGGAAACCTGGTGGGCAGTGTGGCCTGGTTAGGGACTAGGGGTTGGCTGTGAACAACTTTTGGCAAAGAAGTCGGTGATTTCAGCAGAGGAACCTAAGGGCCCCTCCATCCTGGGCACCGTCCTAGAATCTGCCATGCCCTGCAGGTGGAGTAAGCACCTTCTAGTCAAGGACACCACGGTTCGGAGAGTTCGGGTGATGGTCCCCAGTGCCCAGTACTGGGCAGCACTGGAGATGAGAACCTAGTTGTCTTGCCAGAGCTGGGGCCCTTGCCCATCAGAAGGCCAAGTCCTGGGTCTGGGGCCTCCACATTGTGGGGGCTGCTTTGCACTGAGAGGCAGTTGCCAGTTATGCGCTATTCTTCTGGAATTGGTGGTTTTGAGAGTGTGAGTGCACTTTCTCTAGGAGCTGGGTTAAGACCTGGTTTTAGGTCATCCAGCTTCTGGTAGGGAAAGGTTCTTGAGCTGGTGGTCAGGTTCTAGAGCACAAGATTGGACTTCTCTCAGGGAGGCCCAGACAAGGTCAAACACTTACAATACTAAGGCTGGGAGTGAGGAGCTGAGCTTGTCAATGGCCCTGATTCCTTGGTCCAGGCTCCCCTTCCAGCCTTGAGCCCCTGCCTGCGGGAGAGGAGGCCCAACTCCTCCCAAGGCCACGCCTCCTTCCTCAGTCCCTCCCTCCTCCCCAGACCCCGCCTCCTCCTCTGGGTTTCACCTTCTTTCTTGGGCTGCCCCTCCCCCTGGACTCTGCCCATGTGTGATAGATGATGAAGAAATGAAACAAGGCTTGCAGAAATTTGGGGAGGTGGCTTCAAGGGGCACCCCCCCTCCGCCCGAGGCAGCCTGTGCAGGCCAGCAGGCTCGTTGGGCTCACACAAGATGATGTCAGCAGAGCTGCCCATCCATTTGACAAGTGCCACTGGAGTGTCACTCGGTCATGCCAGCAGCGCCTGGCTCAGAGTGAGTGCGCGCACTTGCTCGTGTGCTCGCCACACATAAGCCTGCTGTGACAGGAGTGCACACGTCGAGTTATTTGTCACATAAAATCTTTCCTTTTTGCATTACGTTCTCTCTTTGCCTTGGTATTAATTTGTAAGGACCAGGATTGATTTAGCCCTCTGTTCCTAGTCAGAATCACTCCTGGCATTTTTCCGGTAACACAGGAGCACAGTGCAGGGAATCCGCTTCTTTGTGAAGTGCAGAAGTGTGTGCCCTGATGAAGACACTTGTGCTGCGAACAGAGTGCATCTCATTGGCTGTGGTCGGGTAAACACATTTGCCAGGGGCACCCTCTTTGCCATGGAAACTGGCTCTTGGTGGCAAGCCTCTGTCTGGACCACTTCTGGGGCACACACTGTTCTTGCGGTTCTCACACTCAACTCTCCAGTGGCTCCGTTGGAAGCGCAGGAGAGGGGAACAGAGCAGGCCAGCCTGCCTGCCACGGACTGTGCTTAGCTCTCTGCCTTGGCCAGCTGGAGCCTTTTTCTTTATTTCTCCCTTTATTGGCATTTAGCAGTGACGTGAGAAGGCCTTTCTGCCTCTGACAGGTTCTTGAGAGGGCAGGTCCCCTTCAGGAGGGTGGGAGGGAACAGGGGGTTTGTGGAGTGCGTGTCTTGCCCTTACAAGCCTCTGGGTTTTGAGTTTCGAGGCTGTTGGGTGAAAGGGGGAATACATGGCCAGAAGGTCAGCCGTCCTCCAGCCCGTGGGCCCCGCGGGTCAGTGTGGGCAGCAGTGACCGGCTTTCCTGTGCTTTCTCTCCCTGCAGTGGATGTGGCTGCCGCACTGCCCCTGCAAGTGGCCCCCTCGGCAGTGCCCATGGACCTGCGCCTTGACCACCCGTTCTCGCTGCCTGTGGCGGAGCCCGCCCTCCGGGAGCAGCAGTTGCAGCAGGAGCTCCTGGCGCTCAAGCAGAAGCAGCAGATCCAGAGGCAGCTCCTCATCGCTGAGTTCCAGCGGCAGCACGAGCAGCTCTCCAGGCAGCACGAGGCCCAGCTGCACGAGCACATCAAGGTGAGTCGCGGAGCCCCAGGGGCCACCACACCCTGGGCAGCACCATCCTCCTGCTCCTAAGGGTTGTTCCCGTCCCCAGATGTGACACTGGGGCTCACGTACAAGGCAGTCCTCACTGTGATGTCATACTGAATGGCCAGGCTCTGCAGCAGGGCAGGATCGAGCGGACTAGCGGAGGGTGCTGGGTGGTGCGGCTGGTGGGCAGTTCAGGGCAGTGAGCAGCTGTGCGGGGTGGTGGTCGGAATGGGCAGGTGAGCGGTGCGCAGCAGTAGGGGAGGGGCGGGGTGGAGCAGGCTGCTGCTTTGTGAACTCACAGAGTGGAAGCATATTGAAAGTAGAGCAAATGTCTGTCATGTAATTTCTTCTGAAGTTTGTTCACGATAACTCACCAATGACAAGAAGCACTGACATGCTCAGTGTTTTCTCTGGGTAGTGTGTGTGTAAATTATTTGTATTTTCTTCTTGAGATATTTCTGTCTTTCCTCACTTTTTCTCATTGATCTTTTATAATTGAAAAAAGAGATTTTAATTTAAATGGGGTAAGTAAAAACTTATGAAGACCTTTTTTTGGTACTTACTCTCTACAAATACTTAATCTGAGAGCAGATTTGAAAATGAAGTGACGTGGGAAGAAGTGCGTCTTGGCTTAGAGGCATGGTCCCGCGTAGGTGGCAGGCTGGCTATGGTCTGTGATTGCAGGTTCTCACTGCTGAGAGCCACAGACAGCAGCACTGGCTGATGGAAACGAGGGGACTGTTGAAACCACATCGCTAACTTTCACCTTAAACAAAGCAAAACCCTCTGTGGGAATCAAGTTATATGCGGTACGTGTTGCTGGGTAACAGGATTACCCCTACACTGAGCAACTTGAAACAACAAACAGGTATCGCTTCCCAGTTACAGGACTCCAGAGCAGCCTGGCTGAGGACTCTGGCTCAGGGTCTGTCCTTTGGGTGGCAGTCAGGGCTGGGATCTCACCTGAAGGGCTGATTGGATCCGGGACAGGAGGATCCACTTTCAAGCTCACTCGCAGGGCTGTGGGCAGGAGGCTTGGTGCTGATCTACAGCTGCTCACGGCATACAGTCGGCTTCCCAGAGCAAGCGGTGGGCAGAGACACCAAGGTCAAGACAGAAGCCACTGAGCCCTCTGCGGCCCAGCCACGGACACGGGACTCTCGGACCACTGCTGCTCCTTCTGCCCGCCACATGGACTGAGCCTGGGGTGTCGTGGGAGGTACCCAGACGGGGGTAACCTCCTGGAGATGGGTCTCTGGGGCTTTGGGAGCCTGGCTAGCAAAAAGGAAAAATGATTATTTCACCACATATTTCCAATACATTTCTGCATGTCAACAATAGAAAATGTCCCCTGTGAGCTATTTTGCATTCCTTTGTTCATGCTAAACCTTGGCATATCTTGATCTGGGCCACTGGTGTTTGGAGCCCTGTGTGGTTCCTGGCTGCCGCACTGGGACAGCGTGGATATCAAGCATTAAAAGGCCGCAGCCTGGCTCGGCGCCTATGGCTCAACAGGCTAAGGCGCCAGCCACGTACACCTGAGCTGGTAGGTTCGAATCCAGCCCGGGCCTGCCAAACAACAATGACGGCTGCAACCAAAAAATGGCCGGGCGTTGTGGTGGGCACCTGTAGTCCCAGCTACTTGGGAGGTGGAGACAGGAGACTCGCTTGAGCCCAGGAATTGGAGGTTGCTGTGAGCTGTGATGCCATAGCACTCTATCCAGGATGAAAGCTTGAGGCTCTGTCTCAAAAAAAAAAAAAAAAAAAAGGCCACAGCCTGCGTTACCTGAGGCTTCCAAGATGCTCCGTGTCTAGAGGCCCACACGGCCAAGGCCCTGGCTTCCACGGCAGCAACCCTCACCCTGGGCCCACCTGACGCTGTGCAGAGGAGTAGTAGCGGTGCCTCCTCATGCTTGTGCCCCGGCCAGCAATTCCTTAACCACAGGACCCGCAGCCTCCTTGCGTATGAAACACCTAGTTGGCGTCCTTACTTAGTGATCACGTGAGCAGTGAGGTGAAGTGGCGTCACTTCTGCCCGGGATGCAGTGACAGGTTGCACAAGAGGCTGCCCAGGGCTCCTTCGCTGCTCCGCGGCCACATCGGAGCCTGGCTGGCCCTCGAGGACAGGCACAGCGTTAGCTCCACATCCCAATCGTGGGTGCCACACCCTTGTGTGAGTCTGTGTGCTCTGAAGGTAAGCCCTGAGAGGCGCGTCCTCAGCAGCCTCTGAGCGCGTGAAGCTGGGGTCTAGGCAGCTTCCTCCCGATCCCCAGCACTGCTGGGAAGCTCTGGGGCTTTGGAATTGAGGTGGCGACTTTGATTCTTGTGGCCACTGCTGCTGTTTGCCCTGACTCACCGGCCTTTAATTTGCTGGACTCAGCGTAAAACAAACAAAAGGGAGGACACTTTCCTGAGCTGCTTGTCATCCAGGCTGTATCATTTCTGAGCAATGCAGTAGTCATGTGCAACCAAGACACTGTGTGTCCGTACAGAGGGGGTCACCAGCAGAGATCTGTCTCTTTAACAAGGGCACTCCAGCCTGCAGTGAGACTGGCACGGCCCTCAGCTTCCTGACACTCCCGGCTGGAGGGATGAGGAGGAGGATGCTGCTGATGGTCCATGGGGCACAGGGCTGCTGATGGCGGCCACTATGCTATGGACAGGCCAGGCCCACTGTCTGCTGAGGGGCCTGGCTTTGGGGCTGCCCGTGGCTCTGATTGCCACACGTGGAGAAGGACATTCCAGGCTGCCAGAGGAGATGAGTACGTGCCAGGCCAGGTGCAGGTCCCAGGAGCCCCCCACGGATGCCTGCAGCCCACACAGCCTGGCGGCCAGAGCAGCCTTCCACAGGCCACTTATTTTGTTTCATTTCTGAGCCCAGTTTCTCATTTCTGTGACTCCTAAAGGCGATTTTAGGTCATGTGAGGGGTCCCCTGTTTACGTCTGATACTCTGGTGGCCCCTCGCAAGCCTGAGCGATGCCATCTCCATAGCAGCTTTAGACATGTTGCCCGGCTCCCTCACCTTTGCCTTGTTCTGGAAACGGGAAGGAAGGGCACCCAGCCAAGCACGGTTCCTCTTTCCAGGCCCCCTCTTGGGTCCCTCCTGCCTGACCAGCAGCATCCCAGGTGCTGCTTTACACGTCTCTGGTATCCATTGGCCTTGGGTCTTGCCTGCTGGCTGCCTGGGGCGTGAGGGGTGCTCACTCCCTGCAGACCAGCCAGAGCCTGGCCCAGGACATTTTTCTATGTTTTCACTACCTGCTAGAACCCTCCCGTCCTCCGTTCCTGATAGAATGGGGCGTGTTGAGAGGGCAGGCACCTGGGAGGCTGACCTAAACCTGGGGTGGGCACAGGTGCAGGACACAGTTACGGGGGGATTGTTCGTGCTGTCTGTGTGTTGGTTGAATGTATTGCTTTTTCAAGGAAAAAAATAAATGAGGAACTGAGAAATAAACTGTGCACAGGTGAGGGGTTGCCAAGGATGGGACATAACAGAGCACACTGTCCCCTGCAGTGTCCTGCCTCAGGGCCAGGCCTCACCCCCCATGCTGGCCTGGCCCCCCGGGGCTGAGATGACCGGAGCCCCCTGGGCCAGGGTCTCCAAAGCACCAGAGGAAGCTCAAGGTGACCTTTCTCTTTACATTGTAATCATTTTATTTCTCCATTAACGTGGAGGTGGTAGAGTCGCTGTATCGGCAGGTTTTGGTTGTGGTGATTTAAACTCTTCAGGAGTGGCCATGTTGTCATTGACATTTGGCAGTGGTATTTGTAAGATTTCGTGAACACAAAATGTAATTAGTGTCATTAAGTCATCAGTAAATTTGAATTTCGTAATCGAAAGGGAATAGTCTTTAAACTCTAACCTGAATGGTTACTTTTGAGTGAATAAGGTCTCTTGAGGGCTCGTTGCTTAGCACACTGGATTTCCAGCTTTCTTGCTGCTCGTGGCTCATTTGTACACACACTCTCTTCTCCTCCCGAGCCAGTTCTGTCCTCCCTAGAACTGGCCCTCAGATGGGTAGGAAAGCTTCTTTCTCGGATTTCTGCCTGATGCTTCCCAGAAGGGTGCAAGGGGGGGACACAGAGAAGGTCTGAGGAACCTCCAGCCCGATGTCATGAGAGCATCCCCTGGGCTAGTAAGTCACAGAGCAGGGACTGTGTGGGGAGGCCCCGGCGGAGGGCTGGACCCTGGGCGGGCACCAGGCGCTCTCCGCCCTTGGCTCTCTGTCCTGGTTCTGATCAGCAGCTGTCTGGCCTTTTTTCTCCTCATGAATGGAAGCACCATCTCAGTACTTGCTTTTTGTCAATTTGTGGTAGCTACTGGTGGATATTTGATGTGATGACAGCTTCATCATAGAGGCAGAAGCCTGTGGATCTCAGCCAGAGGACTGGCTACCAGGGCTGTCTGCTTTAAACAGCTCTGTCTCTCCAGCCCCAGGCCCCCAAGGGGTTCATGGGGCCACGGTCAGGGATCCTGCAGTGCTCAGTCAGGGACTGTTAGAGCGGAATCCCATGACCCTGCGACCCAGCTGGGGGAGCGGTGGCCCTAGTGTGTGAGCAGGCGTCTCTTTCCTCAGTGTGTGACCCAGGAGAGCCTCAGGCCCCCCATCTGTCTGGCAGGGTGCTCTTGACAGACCTCTCCACACCAGGCTGTCATCACTGTCCTTGGTGTCCTTGGGGCCACTTGCCCATGCCCTTCCCGGGGTAAGTTCCTTCGTGTTAAAGACACCGTGTACATGTGACACTCCAGAAGCCTGGAAGGCTGACGGTCCCTGCAGTGGTGGGTTTGCAGTGCTCCTGTCCCTTCCCTACCTGCAGGAGGCTTCCAGGGAGTGGGTGGGCAATAAGACTTCTTTCTACGTTGTTCTAATTTGCATGTCCTTTTTATTAGTGAGGCTGAACTTTGTTCCTAGTCTGTCAGTGTGACTTATTCTCTCCCTGGGCAAGAGCAAGGTTTGAGCCATTTACTTGAGTGTGGCTATTTTCCTTTCAGGAGGAGGCTGAGATGGAAAATAAATCTGTTTTTGTGGCCTTGGAGGTGCCCTAGGCCTGGCTTCCTACTCCTGCTGGGGCTCATCCTAGTCCGGGGACCCAGGAGGGCATTGTGGCTACACTGCCAGGCCCACGCTGCCCCTTTCCCGTGCGCCACAGCGAGGAGCGTTGCTGACCGCCCTACGCGGCAGCCCCTCCCCGGCAGCCCCTCCCCTGCTGCCAGGCACTCGTGTACACGTCAGAGCATCGCAGTCCGTAGTGTGGCTGCCCACCTCTGACTGCTGTGGTTTGTAGACAGGAAGGAGCTATGTGTACTTTCAAAGTAGCAACTGTGGACATTCTGCAGAGAGCCTCTTTATGGTTGTAGAAGGAGACTTCATGTTGACCTCATCCCAGCCATCAGGTGCCCCTTCTGGCCCTGGCTCGTGTAGCCCCACGGCGTGATAGTTGGGGTGACAGCCCGCAGGAGAGACCCTTTATGGGAAGCATCTCCAGGCAGGGTGGGACCCGGATTCCCTCCAGCAGGGAAAGGTTCTAGTCTCCACGAGGATGAGAGCTCTGAGCTGAACTTGGAAGAAAACTGGGGCTGGGGGCACCGGAGGGGCAGCCACCCCAGGAAGTGCCGGCCACCACGGTGGTACTGGGTCCTCCTGTCCTTGTCCCCACTGCCCCGTCCACAGCCTCAAGAACCCCTGTAGTAGCTCTGGCCAGTACCTGCCTGCACCAGAGCCCAGTCTGGGCATTTCTTCTGCTGACCCTCCCTTCACAGGCCTTCAAGCTGAAGAGTGGTCTTAATTGTCTCTGTGACTTGTCAGTGCCCAGCAGTGGGTGGGAACAGGGAGTGGCTCATTCAGGGGACTTTGGTCACTGCTGTTTATGCCCTGGAGTGAGATGGAAGTGAGATTTCCGAGGTGCTGAAGTGGGAAGGTGGGGATACCTGGTTTATTTGATCCAGTTAATCCAGGAGTAAAGATGGAAATGGTTGCATTTCCAGGACCCCAATTGTCCATAACAACCGTGACCAAGTAGTGCTTGTTCCATAGGTCAGCAGCTGGCCGTCACACCTAGGGGAGACTCCTTGTTCATTTTCCTCTCTGTTAAAATTTGTTCTGGCAAGGGAGGGTGATCAGGCCTGACCTGTATTATCTCAGGGAAAAAAAGAGCAGGCTGAAGCCTAAAAAGCTCCTTGATTGTCTTTGAGAAAGGCTGAAGAGCAGACATCGCAAGGCTGCTGTGGCTGAAATGCACAGCACGAGCCGGCTCCAGGTAGAATCGGCCTTCCTCCCTCTTCCTGCATGGCCTCACCAGGCCGTTGAAATCTCTTGCATTCTTCAGGAATGCACTTGAAGTCTGTGTGTTTTCTTTTCTTTGTAACCAGAAGCAAATCCAGCAAAGCAGGAAACAGGTGTCTACTTTCTGTCTGCCTCTACCTACTCTCCCATTTCGTGATGGCAGGCAGGGGGCCTTGGGCACGGGCAGACACTGTGGGGATAGGCAGGAGGGCCTGCACCCACCTGCACACTCTGTCTTTTGAACAGAGTCCCTCCATGGTTAAGGGCTCAGGACGACCTTACACACCTTCTCTGCCAGCCTTAGCCCCTGTGACTCGTGGGTCATGTGAGCACCCTGCCCTCCCCACTGGCCTGAACTTGGGGGTTGAGACCCACAGGCAGGAGCTCATCAGTTGCAGACTCCACTCTCCCGCCCTTTCCCTCCCCACCTTGTCCTGGTGGGGGCAGCGCCTCTCCAGTGGGCTGGCCCACGGGTAGATGAAAGAAGGGACAGGAGAGAGTTTACTTTTTAAAGTGAAAATCTGGTTGATCTCCACTTGAATATTTGAGTACAACGCACATTCTGCATCTGCAAGGTAGACACCGTGAGATGCCAGGTAGTGGGTCTGCCTGCTCGGAGGCCAGAGCAAGCTGAGCAGGCCATGCTACGGCTGAGCACTTGGGCTGGGTGACAAGGGGTGGGCTTAACATACTTAGGAGATTAGTTCAAAATATCCTTGTGTCTGTGTCCTGAGCTGAGAAGCCCCTGGGAGCCCATGAGTTGTGTGTTGAGGCTGATGGTGCAGGTAGAGTCCTCAGCTGCTCACAGTGGCCCGGTGATGCCCTGGAGTGCGTGTCCCTGTGCTTGCAGCCCTGGCACCCTCAGGTGTGGTCTCCTTGCCTGCTTGTGCATTGACAGAGGGTCTGTGCTCAGTGGGAGCATAACTTCCCCTCCGTGCGGCTGTGGGTATGGCTCTCTGGGATGGCACCCACAACAAGGGACACATTTTATCTCCTTTTCATTTATTGTTTTGTCACAATGCTGCAATTGGTTTTCCTCTTGAAAGTCAGGAAAACAACTCTGTTTTGAAATTGTTAACAAAGTTCTTAAACTGAACTCACAGGCAGTCCTAGCTGTGCCAGTGTGTGGGGCCCAGAGCCCTCCTCGTGCCCAGACCTGATTGTAGTGATTGTTGGTGACAAGGAATGACGAGTTATGTAGAGCCAGAGTGGCCATGAGCCCTAGGACTTGGCCTTGCTTCCTCTCGGCAAGCGCTGGGTCTCCCTAGGGATCACGAGCAGATTTATCTTCGGATGACATCTAGATGATGTCTTTCAAAGTGAAAGCCTGATGACGATGACAATAGTGGCTGTGACCAGGAGGCACAGGTGGGCACTCAGCACTGGCCTCTTGGGAGACTTTCTGGGTACTGTCTGGCTCAGTCCCTCAGCAGCCCCTGGACAGGTCACAGTGCTGAAGGGAGGTGCAGAGAAGTCACACATCTCCAGGTGCCCCAGGCGGGAGCTGACAGAGCCAGCCTTCGTGGCCAAGCAGTCCCGCCTCACTCTTCCCCCGGCCACCTGCTGCAGTGCCATCAGCAAGCCTTCCAAAGCCAGTGTCACCCAAATGAAGGGTTTGGAAAGCGCCTGCTTACCCCTGTTCCACCACCCCCAGAAGGTCATTTAGGCTGGCTGCTTCAAGCCTAAGTGTTTTTCACAGGAAGATCTTAGGCAAGGCCCTTGGTGCCCTGGGCCTCCGGAGTGGGCCCTGAGCCGGGACCCTGAAGGCCCTTTCCTGATCCCTCCTGCTGAGTGTGGTCCCCGGAGCCAGCCTATCTCACCTGCTGGGTACAGTGGGCTGCAGCCTCTCTCCGCCCAGATGTTCTACTGGGAGGCACATCCCTAGGAGAGGGACTTGCTCTGTTGTGCTAAATCCTCACCGGGTGGCTGCAGGTGTAAATGCACAGTCCTGTAAGAGCCTGTGGTCCCCCCAACTTCAGACTCTTGTGGGGTCTCTACCATCCAGGCTGCTTCCATCGCAGTGGACTGGGAGTGCTGACCACATGGCACAGTCCAAACGCTGGGACAGGCTGGAGGTGAGATGTAGCCTCACTCCAAAGCTGTCTGTGGAAGGTGTCACAGGTGGGGGTGGGGGTGGGGGTGTGACCAGGTTCTTCCCTCTGGTTGGTCTGGCGGGGCAGGGGCCCGGCATGTCCTTCCCTATGCACAGGACCTAAATTGGCAATCAGGTTTGCCTTGCTTGTTTCTTGTTATTGGCAGTTTTTTCTAGGTTTTGCTGAATTTCATTCCATTGGCTAGTACTTCTGTCCTCATGCCGGGGGCTGTGGGCTTTGTTTAGGGAAGGTAGGAATGAGAATTTTTACCTTATAAAATGGTATGGTTAACGTTACATTGTCATGATGTGATTGGAATTACACACAGGTCACAGACATGGTGGGTAAGAGCATAACGCATCTTTATGCAAGAAGCTCAGAGCAACTTGTGACTCTGATTTCCTAATATACAAGTTTCTGCGGTCGGTTGTGGATACTGACCGATTACTCAGTGCCAGGGTAACAGAGAGCATCGTGGGAAATAAGGCCCAGGAAGCAGGCGGAAGCCCTGGTGGCGGCTGCTCATCAGCCTGCAGACCTGTGGCCAGGGCCTCTCTGCAGGTGGACCCTTGTGGGGGCTGGGCTGAGCAGAGCTGGGCCACCAGCCTCTCAGTGAGGGCCATGGTGACCCCAGAGCTGGCTGAGGATGCAGCAGGGTGCACGGAGCCACTGGTTGGCTCAGGCCACTCTCCTGAAGAAGGACCCAGCAAGAATTTGGAGATATTCCTGGGTACACATTGCCCACTCTCCTTTGCCTAGCCAAGGTCACTGTGAGGGGGGTCAGTGCCCCTAGAGAAGGGCAACTTCCTTGTGCACCCCCACATCTCACATGTGCAACCTATTGCTCCTGCTTCTTCACACGGGCCACTGTCCTCTTGGGAGCAGGGGATGGTCTAGCCCAACACTGGGGTGGCCTCTCTCCTCAGCAGGTGTATGGGGCCTCAAGCAATGGCTCCAAGGGGCCCCAGACCCTGCCCCTGCCCTGCCAGCCCACTCTGTGTAGGTCGTCCTGTATTTTCTGACCCTTTTAGTCTGCTTTTTATTTATTTACTTTTTTTTTTTACTCTAATCTACTTTTACTTTCCTTGGCGCAGCTTGTTGCTCTGACAAACATGTATGTTAGAGATTCTTAGCACAAACGTGACTGCCGCCCTGTGGGGTGTCTGTCTTGAGGCACCTGCGCAGTCGCCCTATGACCTCACTCACTTTCTCCTGTCACTCCTCCAGCAGTGGGAACCCTGCTCTGGAGACTGCCCGGTGCCTACCTGTATGCTCTGTTCTCTTGGAAACTTCTGCCGGCCGCTCTGCTTGCCAGCTCACCCTGGTTCCTGTCACCACCAAAGAGATGACAGGAGGCAGAACCGGCAGTCGAGGACCACAGAGGGGCCTCCTGTGGGCAGCTCCCCATCCTGGCCCAGCAGCCTATGAGGAAGCCAGAGCCCTAGAACCTGAGGACAGGGGAGCAGGATCACAGGCTTGAGCTGAGAAAGCTGATGGGTGTTTGCAGGAACCCCCGGGGTGTCTGTGGATTGGACTGTTCCTACACTCTGTCAGCGTTGGGCCAACACCATGAGTGAAAATGGAATCCACTTGTAACGTTGAGGTCGAACATTTTTCCCCACTGATTTTTTTTGTTTTAAAGAGAGACAGGGTCTTCCTGTGTCCCCGCTACTGCGAACTCCCCTGGGCTCTGGTGATCCACCCGCCTCAGTCTCTGAGTACCTGGGACTACAGGTGCACACCACCACACTGACTAACTTTTTAAGTTTTTGCAGAGATGAGTCTTTCTATACTGCCCAGGCTGTTCTTTTTCATTTTTGCTGCCCCTTTCAGTGGCTGCTTATCATATTCTTAATAGTGTATAACCATTTATATGCAGTTTGTCTGTGTATCATAAACATGACAAAGTTTTGCTCATTTACTTTTTGTATTTTATTTATGTAAAGATGAAAGTTTTGAAGTAGTCAACTGTCTTTTTTTTTTTTTTTTTTTTTTGAGACAGAGTCTCACTATGTTGCCCTGGGTAGACTGCTGTGGAGTCACTGCTCACAGCAACCTCTGACTCCTGGGCTTAAGCAATTCTTTTACCTCAGCCTCCCAAGTAGCTGGGATTACAGGCGCCCACCACAACGCCCGACTATTTGTGGGTTGCAGTTGTCATTGTTGTTTAGCAGGCTGGGGCAGGGCTTGAACCCGCCAGCTTCGGTGTATGTGGCTGCTGCCCTACTTTGACTGAGCTATGGGTACCAAGCCAACTATATCATTTTTTTAAAAATGAGACATAATTTATTGATAACAGAATGCTCATCTCTGGGTAGAGTGCCTGGTGTCATAGCTCATAGCAACCTCAAACTCCTCTTGCCAGCCTCCTGAGTAGTTGTGACTACAGGGGCCTGCCATAACCACAGCACCCAGCTTACTTTTCTATTTTTGGTAGAGATGGGTCCTTATTCTTGCTCAGGCTGGTCGTGAACTCCTGAGCTCAAGCAGTCCACCCGCCTGGGCCTTCCCAAGTGCTAAGATTACAGTCGTAAGGTCACTGTGCCCAGCCTCCTAGCATGTGTTTTGGCAGCTGTAAGCTCACCGTGAACACCATCTCAAGAGGGCAGGAAATGCACCACCTGGAACGTTCCCTTCTGCCTGGGTCCTCCCTACCTCCCCCGAAAGGCAGTCATCTTCTGATTTTCATCATTACACAGTAGTTTTTCCTGTTCTACAACTTGATGTAAATACAATCAGCCCTTCATATTTTGGGGGTTTCACATCACACTGATTTGACCAACCAAGAATCAAAACCCATGGACAGGGAGGTCCAGCCCACCACCTTTCAGTTCTGACTTCTGCTGTCCTGCTCCCCACACACCTGTGTGCTGTGCTTTTTGTCTTGTATAACCGTGGTTTATTCTTTGTTATGGCTGGGTAGTTTCTCGTAAGTGAACACACGCAGCTGGGACGTGTGGTTTTCATCTAGGCTGGGCTGCAACAAGAGCAGCTGTGTACGTTCTTGTTCAGGATGTCCGTGGATGTGCTTCCCTGTGTCCGGTCAGAGCCAGGACCGGGACTCTGGGTCTCAGGGCAGAGGTGTGTTTAACTTTGTAAGAAAGTGCCAAGCAATTCCCAGAGGTACCATTTCACAGTCTGTCACACAGTGCCGTTCTCAAGCAGGCTTGCCAGCTGCAAGATACCTACCTCTTCTTGCCTGTTTTCTTCCAGCAGTTCAAGGGCTTTTGTTTTCATGTTTACTCTTCAGAGGTTAGAGGACATTGAGAGCCTCAGGCAGCTGAAGTTTGGGCCATGCAGACAAGAGTGGTGCCCATGGTGACACCAAGACAGACATGCAGCCCAGGCTGTTGCCTGGTGTCTGTGGGGTCGCCTTTCTGGGACCTGAGTTCTGACATCTTTCTCCTCCTGCCTGGCAGCAACAGCAGGAGATGCTGGCCATGAAGCACCAGCAGGAGCTGCTGGAGCACCAGCGGAAGCTGGAGAGGCACCGCCAGGAGCAGGAGCTGGAGAAGCAGCACCGGGAGCAGAAGCTACAGCAGCTCAAGAACAAGGAGAAGGGCAAAGAGAGTGAGTGGGGTGGGGGAGCCGTGTGGGCGGGACTGCAGGGAGGAGAGCCGCGGGCAGTGCACAGGGAGGTGCATGTTTGAGGGGCCCGTGGCAGCCTTGCCACAGTGGCTCCTGCCTTACTGCTCGTGCTTGGTTCCTCGGAGGCAGGCTAAGGGTGGGACAGACGGATGGGGACAGTCAGGGTCACTCTGTGTGCCTGTGTTTTGGGTTCCCCGTGTTTAGCTTTAGGGGTGAGTCAGAGTCTATGGCTTTATCTTTATCTGCAGCTGCAGAATTCAATATTATCAAAGCAAGGGGTGCTCAGCCATTTTAAGGAATGTTTGGCAGTACTCCTAATAGATTTTAAAAATATTAAAACCATAAAGCATGCCAAATGCATAGTGAATTTCATCTGTGAGCCCTGCCCTAAATTTTTCAAACTTTTCTTTTGGGAGCATTTTGTAAGTGATAAAAGCAGGTGACACCTTGTAAGACAGCCCATAGCAAGCAACGAGATGGCCAACAGCTTCATTTTCCCATTTGCTTTTTTGACTACCCTAATTTTTGCTTTTGATTTGGCTGTGCTCATATGTCTGAAGGCAGTGTGGTTGTGGTCTGTTTTCTTCTAAGGAAAGCTCGAACTTGGTACTAGCCAGGTAACTGTTCTGTCTGCTGTTTCCTTATGTGAAAACTCAGAGGGACATGTGTACTGAGGAAGAGGTCACAGGGGACACATCCCCCGCAGGTTGCCAGCTCCAGCACAGGGCTGAGTGTGCTCCCAGCATTTCCCCCACATTTTGACTTATGGGAACCCTTGGCTCAGCGTCCCTTCTATTGATAACTTGTTTTAAATGACACACCTGAGACCTGACGACCAAAGGGCACTTTCACTTTGCAGGCTGTGGACGTGTGCCCCACTACAGTGTCCTGATGAACTCTTCTGTCCCCTGGTGGTACCCAGAGCATGTCAAGATCTTATTCCCCTGGGGTAACAGGGTGCTTCAGTCTAATGCTCATAAGGAGAGAAGTCCGTCCAGGAGCCTCTATCCAGGGGAGGGGAGCTTTGTGGTGTCGCTGGAGGTTGGCTGGGGTCTGCAAACTGACCCTGCTCAGCCAGGGCTCTGTCCACACAGTGGCGCCTCACAGTCAGGTGGGCGCCCCTGGCAGGTGCCCAAGGCCAGAGCATGTGCCGTGCAGCTCAGCGGGATCCGAGATCTGTCTGTACTCTGTGGTATTGCTTAGTGTTTTTACTTTGTTCTAAAAGGCATCTGGAATCTTCACCCTTTAATTTAAAAAAATTATAGATTTTAGAGGTACAAGAGAAGTTTTTTTTATGTGCATATATTGTCTAGAGGTGAAGTCTAGACCCTTCGTGTACCGGTCACCTGACAGTGTAGGGTTCCATCCCTCATGCCCTCACACCCCCCTGCAGGGTCCCCAGTGTCTGATGTCCTGCTCAGTGTGGCCTTGTGCACCCACCGTGTGGTGTCCAGCTATAGTGAGAACTACGGGGTCTGACCTTCCCTTCCTGAGTCACTCCCCTCAGGGTAAGGCCTCTGGCTCTATCCAGGTTGCTGCAAGGGGGGCTCAGTAGCGCTCTGACTACTGTGAGGAAACGACGTTCCTGCTCCTCTATGGTCCCCCGGCCTCACCTGCCCCCCAGCTGCCTTCACAGAGCTGTCTGCTGTGCACACCACGGTTTTCTTTCTCCCATCATTCCTTGGCTGTTGTGAGCAGTGCGTGCTCCATGAGTGCAAGTGCAGGGGAGTTTCTGCTACAGTGACCTCTGTCCAGTGGGCACATACCCAGCAGTGCTGTTGCTGGGTCTCATGGTAGATCTGTTTTTAGTTCTTTGAGAAACTCCACACTGGTTTCCATAGAGGTGGTATTAATTTACATTCTTATCAAGTAAATACAAGAAAATATTTATGAAACATATATGAGGCTTATAGGACCACGAAACAGAGAACCCACTGGTATGACATGGTGAGAAAACGACATTCCCACTCCTCTGCAGCTCCTGCCAGTGCCCCCAGCCTTACCCACCCCACAGCGGCCTTCACAGGTGTCTGCGGTCACGCGGTGTGTGCTTGTTTGTTGCTCTTAGCTCTTCATTACTGTTACTGTCTTCATATCCTCAAAACAATATGTTTTTCATTAGCTTTATGCTAATGGAGTCACAAAAGGCGTCCTTCACACCCGTGTCATACCAGGGATGGCATGTCACAGGGCACGCATTTTCTCAGCTGTGTCTGTGCAGCCTCTGTTGACAAGTGTCATGCTTTATCTGTCCTGCTGGTGTTTCCTGTGTCGTCTGTTTGCAGCACAGGCAGTTAGCTGGAGGCTGCTGGGACACCCCGGGTTCTCTTTCTAGCACCTTCCTAGGAGGGTGCAGTGTCCATGGGGGCCAAAGGTTCGCTGGGTACTTGTTCTACAGATGGCCCAGTCCAGTTCAACCCGAGGAGCAGAACCCACGTGGAGGTGGCTATTAAGAGATTTGTTGTAAGGAATTGGCTTCCAAGGTTGTGGAGACTGGTTGGGGAAGTCTGGATTCCGCAGGGCCGGCCTTCAGGACGGGCAGGCCGGACACTCAGGCACAGAGAGAGATGCTGCCCATAGCTGGAGTCCCTCATAAGGCCCTCCCCACCCAGCTGCTATGGGCTTTGGTCACACCTTACAAATTGCCTCAGAGCAACGTCTAGATGTGTGATGGGCTGCGCAGTTGGAGACTGCCTCCTCGCCAGGCTGATGCAGCAAAAGTTCATCACTGCATAGGAAGCCAGATTGTCTTCCAGACTGCTGGCACCGGACTTGGGAGCAGCAGCCACAGGTGCCCTGGGGACACAGCCACCCTGCTCGGGGAGCGGAAGCCGCAGGCGACTTGGAGCTGGAGGCCAAGGGGTTAGGAGCTGGGGCTTTTCCTCGGGAGTGGAGAAGATCAGGGAAGCTGACCTTCCCTGGTGGAGCACCCACCCTGGCTGCTGTGTAGAGGAGGCAGGGCAGGGCCCGGGGCTATGAGGCAGTCTCTGTTGTCCAGCATGGTGGGGGGAGCCTGTCAGCCTCCAGGTGCGTTTGAAGGTGGAGCCCTCAGGATATACTGAGCTTGGCGCTGAGCAGTGGGTCAGGTGGGGCTGCCCGTGCAGGCTGCCCGCTGTGAGAGTCCGGGGAGGTGAAGGTCACAAATCTTTGTATGTTTTCTGTCCAAAATTTCAAGTCCAGTATTGCAAGGCCGCCTGTTGCTCCTGCGGTCACTGTGCAGTGCACTTGTGGTGACCACTGAGGGCTCACTTACCTTCAGCTGCTACATGGGTGCCACCAGTTTTCAGATACGGGAAGAACGGGAAGAACATGGGAGGGCTTTTCACTCACAGGAGGCACTTAACATCCGGGACACAAGTGAACCTCGAAAATCCTTTTTCTTCTGACACCGAAAATAGCCGTGCCCTCAAGTCATTTTAACAAGCTTTTGTTTAAATTTTAATCTATATATGCACAACAATGTTAGATGTTGAGTTTTTTTGTTTTGTTGTGTTTGAGGCAGGGATGGAGTGCAGTGGCCTCATCATAGTTCACAGCAACCTCACACTCTTCTAGGGTCAAGTGATCCTTCTGCCTCAGCCTCCTGAGTAGCTGACACTGGCCCCCATGCCAGGCTAATTTTTCTGTTGTTGGTAGAGACAGGGTTTACTCAGACTGGTCTTGAACTCCTGGCTCAAGCCATTTTCCTGCCTTGACCTCTCCAGAGTGCTAGGATTACAGGCGTGAGCCGCCACGCCCAACCAGATACTATATTCTTTTTTTTTCCCCAGAATTTAAACTTTTAATTTGAAATCGATGCATAAACGATCTTTTTCACCAGTCTTTCTGTGCAAGACCAATGCCTCATCTTGACTGAGTTTGCTGATTGGAATCTGACCTTATTTTTCTTCCTTCTAGATTATCTGTGACTGGAAAGTCTATGATTTCCATTTTTAATATCTGTAAAGTAGAATGAGAATTTAAGGAGATTTGAAACAATCCACTTGCAGAATCATGCTAGATTATTATAGTTCCCTGTAATAGTTTATCATTGCTTTACCCATGCCTGATTAGACGAGGCTGTTTTTTAAATGTCTTTATGGAAGAGGCGGTTGCACCATCACACCTTCCATGCCAGCAGAGGTTGGCAGACCACTGCCCGTGGGGCAGATCCAGCCCATAGCATGTTTTGTATAATCCACAAGCTAAAAATGGTTTTGCATTTTGAAATGTTGCTTTAAAAAAAATGTAAAGGTGAAAACGTTCCCATCTGGCTCTTTACATAAAGTGTACCAGCCCCTGCCTCAGGGGCCTCTTGTGGGTTCTTTGCAGATGCAGTGAGAGGGCAAAGGGAGTTTTATTGTTTTTATTATTTTATAAGAATTAGGTCACACTGATTGCATTTATTAGGTAAAGTGCCTCCTAGAATTGTGTCCCGACCCCAAAAGGTGTGCCCTACACCATGGGCCCCATTCCCTACCCTCCTCCCCTCTCCCCTCTATTAGCTCATCTGCTGCCTTCATATTAGAACTGAGTGCATGGGATTCTTGCTTCTCATTCTTGTGAAGCTTTACTAAGAAGAATGTGTTCCACTTCCGTCCAGGTTAATGCAAAAGATGTGAAGTCTCCATCTATTTTAATGGCTGAATAGTATTCCATAGTGTCCATATACCACAGCTTGTTAATCCATTCCTGGGTTGGTGGGCATTTAGGCTGTTTCCACATTTTGGCGATTGTAAATTGAGCTGCAATATACAGTCTAGTGTAGATATCCTTATGATAATATGATTTTTTTTTTCTTCTGGGTAGATTCCCAGTCATGGGATTGCAGGATCACATGGGAGGTCTATGTTGAGGCCTTTGAGGGTGCTCCATACTTCCTTCCAGAAAGGTTGTACTAATTTGCAGTCCCACCAGCAGTGTCAAAGTGTTCTCTCCACATCCACGCCAGCATCTGTAGCTTTGCAACTTTGCGGTGTGTCCATTCTCATCGGGGTTAGGTGCTATCTCGGGTAGTTTTGATTTGTATTTCTCTGATGATTAGGGATGATGAGCAGTTTTTCATATGTTTGTTAGCTATTCGTCTGTCTTTTTTAGAGAAGGTTCTAGTCATGTCTCTTGCTCAGTGATATATGGGATTGTTGGCTCTTTTTTGTTGATTAATTTGAGTTCTCTGTAGATCCTAGTTATTAAGCTTTTGTCCAATTCATAATATGCAAATACCTTTTCCCATTCTAAAGGTTGTCTGTTTGCTTTGATTGTTGTTTCCTAAGTTGTACAGAAGCTTTTCAGTTTAATTAAGTCCCATTAGTTTATTTTTGTTGTTGCAGTTGCCACAGAAGTCGTCTTCATAAAATCTTTCCTCAGGCCAATATCTTCAAGTGTTTTCCCCACACTTTCTTCCATGGTTTTTTATTGTTTCATGCCTTAGATTTAAATCCTTTATCTATCTTGAATCAATTTTTGTAAGTGGTAAGGGGTGTGCATCCAGTTTCAGTCTTTTACCCTGTGGCAATCCAGTTCTCCCAGCACCATTTATTGAACAGGGATTCTCTTCCCCAGTATATGTTCCTGTTTGGTTTATTAAAGATCAAGTGGCTGTAAGAGGTTAGTTTCATCTCCAGGTTTTCTGTTCGGTTCCAAATGTCAGTGTCTCTATTTTTGTGTCAATTCTATGCTGTTTTGATCACTATGGCCTTGTAGTACAGCCTAAAGTTTGGTATGGTGATGCCCCCAGCTTTGTTTTTACTTCCAAGAATTGCCTTGGCTATATGTTTCCATACAAAATGAAGAATTATTTTTTCCAAATCTTGAAAGTATGATGTTGGTATTTTAATGGGGATTACAATGAATGTGTAGATTGCTTTGGTAGTATAGACATTTTAACAATGTTGGTTCTTCCCAGTCACGAGTACAGTATGTTCTTCCATTTGTTAATGTCTTCTGCTATTTTTTTTTCTTAGGGTTTCATAATTTTCTTTATAGAGGTCCTTCACCTCTTTTGTTAGGTATATTTCTAGCTATTTCATTTTCTTTGAAGCTACTGTGAAGGGAGTTGTGTCCTTGATTTGCTTCTCATCTTGGCTGTTATTGACATATACAAAGGCTAATGATTTGTAGACATTGATTTTATATCCTGAGACATTACTGTATTTTTTTTTTATCACTTTCAGGAGTCTTGTGGTTTAGTCTTTGGGGTTCTCTAAGTATAACATCATATCATCAGCAAAGAGGGAGAGTTTGACCTCCCCTGCCCCCATTTTTTTTTTTTTTTTTAAGACAGAGTCACATTATTGCGCCCTCGGTAGAGTGCCATCACAGCTCTCAGCAACTTCAAACTCTTGGGCTCAAGCAATTCTCTTGCCTCAGCCTCCCAAGTAACTGGGACTACAGGTGCCCACCACAGTGCTCAGCTATTTTTTTGTTGTGGTTATCACTGTTGTTTAGCCTGCCACCCCCGGTGTATGTGGCTGGCACCCTAACCACTGAGCATGGGTGCCGAGCCCTCTGGCCCCATTGGGATGCCCTTTATTTTGTTCTCTTGCCTGATTACATTGGCTAGAACTTCCAGCACTGTGTTAAACAGTAGTGGCAATGATACCGGAATTTCAGGCTCTTGGTCTCGGCGATTCGAAGAAGGAATCGACGGACCACAATAGTGGTGGTAAGTTAGGATTTATTTATAGGAAAGAATTATAAGTAGAGGAGGATTTATTTATAGCAAAGAATTATAAGTAGAGGAAGAGCTAAACCTCCAGGCAAGAGGACCCAGGAGGGGAGCAAATTCTCTTGCCTCTGGAGGGAAACAGGCAGCTCTTGCTGTTCCCTCTCTCTGAGGTCTAGCCAAGGTCGGCTTCTGAAAGGGAGAAGGCAGCTCTATCCTGCTCCCTTTACCGAGGTCTAGTCGAGGTCTAGCCGAGGTCGGCTTCTGGAAGGGAGCAGGCAGCTCTATCCTGCTCCCTTTCTGAGGTCCGCTTCGTAGCTGTTCTCTCTTCGAAGTCCTGCTGAA